>JALIZH010011785.1:0-81843 GCA_030522465.1 Rhipicephalus appendiculatus
GCAGCATGCGCTGGGACAACAACACATATATGCGTGTTATGCATGTAATAGTATTACACGCGACGCGTTTTATGCTTCACCTCAAAACTTTCCGCATGAATACAATTATGTCGAAGGCGGCCTCTTCAGTAGTATACATTTGTATCATTCAATGAAATTTTGTTAATGACTAAAAGCAGCTCCCTAAGAATTGACTTCTTAAATGCGAAGCAATCCTTAGAGAACCAAAGGTGCTTTGAGCTTTTCTATCCACTTTACCTATTTGGCCCCCTACGTCTGGGTGCTCTCGTAGTTGCCTCATTACCTTAGTATAGACCAAAATCGGCATAGGAGGGCACGAGGGTATGACGAAGATAAGTGTCTGGTCACGACATAAATAACGTGAAAATCATGTTTACGTCATGAAACTCTTTCCTTCAGTCATGTGTGCCACATACCCGTATACCACCGGGCTGTGGTATGAGGGTATGAGCCATAAAGTTTGTATCTACCCAGGAACGGCGACAACAGACATATATCATTTAAACGCGAGAGCCTTAAAGAAATCCGGCATCGGCCGCTTTGATGTGACGAATACAAAGAATAAAAGTAAGGATCCCAGCAGGAATCGAACCCAAGCATTTCGTGTGGCTGTCGTGCATTCTACCACAGAACCACGCAAGGTATTGAATCTGCTTTGGAAAAGGTACAATGTAGACATCAAGTCGGTGTAACGTCCATTGTGGTTACCGTACTAGCTATCTAAATTTATGAAAATGTGATAAACATTGCATATGTACTCCTATTAGTATACAGGAGCCATGTCTGGTTAAAATCAATTGTGGCTTCAGTGTCAGCTCCGCTTTTATAACCGTCTCATAAACATTATATATGCACTCACATGACTCAGCAAGCTATAATCAAGCTTTGCTCGGAAACGGAGGAATGCGCTAACGAACGGTATCACATCATCGCACCATAGTGTGCACTTCATTTCCCTAAAATGATGTCCATGCCCTAACGTGAGTGCTGACGTTGCGTCAGGTCATAAATTTCCCTCTAAGCGCCAGTGTAGTCGACGTGCCTAGTGAGCGCACGATTTGCACCCTAGTACTCCATTTACAAAAACACGTCGATATACCCCGTAACGCCTGTCCGAAAGAAAATAAGAAATGGCGGCATAGACGGGTACTCGCTGACTGCTTCGCATGAAACCAATTCCCACAGTTCCTTGGGATCTGCCGAATTTTAACGCGAAATTGTTGTATGCCGGGGTCCACGAAGACTTCAGCGTCGTATTCACGTCAAGGAAACGACGTCGAAAAAATGTGCGCAATCACATGTCAAAGAAAAAAATTCCGTCATCGGGCATCGAACCGATGACCTCTCGTCCACCGCCACAAGTTCCGAGCATGCTATCCGCATCGCTACGGCCACAGACTTTAACTGCTGTGCAAACGCGCCTTTTATATCACACTTTCCTCTTGGTCAGCGGAGTAGTATCGCCATCTTGGAGCGGTAAAGTAAAATAATTCATAATTACTACATGTGGCCTCCGCGATTAGCACCTGCAACACATACTGCTACGCGTCTGTCCCATTCGGCGCGTTTACAATACAAGTGAAATTTTGTCAACGCCTTATCAAAACGCGAGGTGGCGACCTTAACCCAAGAGTCGGTCTTAGCCCAAGAGTCGGTCACACGGTCTATCCAAACGAAAAAAATTACACCATCTCCCGCTAAAGGGAACCATGTGTAGATGTGAAGCAGCGGGCGCTAACGCTTACACTGGCGGTGGCGTTGACGCTGGCGCTCATCGCAGCGTTGCGCAGGGGAGAAAACTGGGGAGGCGCAAAGCAGGCAGTGATGTAGCTGTGTTTCCTACTGGAACATGCCAATCGCTGCTAATGGGCAATGAGAGACAGAAGACTCCGACTGGACATAGAGACCCGCACTCCGCTTTTAGTTAACGCGCACGCTGCGAATTTTTATTGTTCAACAACGCACAGGAGAAATCTCCCACCGGCACCACCTTGGAGGTCAAGATCCATTGCCATATATACGGGGTGGCCAGTGAACGGTTGTGCAGCGCGAGCAGTCGGTTTCTTCAACCAAGAAACTCGCTAGGAGACGCTGCCTGCGTCGGCTTCGCGAGACGAGAGAGGGGGGAGCGTAGGAGAGGAGAGAGAGGGGGTGACACACATGCGCAGTGGGAGTGTGAACGCCGCGGGCAGGGATGCCTAGAGGAGAGAGGGGGGAGTGTAAGAGGGGAGAGAGGAGGGGAGGCGCATGCGCAGTGAGGGTGTGGTTGCCGCGGGGAGGGATGCCTAGAGGAGAGAGAGGGGGAGAGGAGGTTTTTTTATTTTTTATTTTTTAAAGGGTTTGCGCATGCCCAGTAAGGGTGGGCATGCGGCACACCACCACCACCACCACCGGATTAAGATGCCATAAGATGCTTCACATCTAAAATAGCTCTGCGACGCGCGCCTGCCTCACCTGGATGTAATAACTCGTTCCTCGCATACGCTCGCCCCGAGAAACATCGCGGTCGGGCTACATGGGCGACACGACGCGCTTAGCGTTTCCCTCTAGATACCACAAAGCTCAATCACACTTAAACATGTCGCGGGATAGTGACCTTAGCCCAATTTCGGGGTCCAATATGCGACGCTCATCTTGCTATCACGCCTCTTTCTCTGATTATGCTCTGGCCGTTAACAGCTGCAGATACCACAAATGTTTCCTTAATAACTTGACCATGGACGTTAGTCGTCGGGATGGAGATGTACCGCCAAGCGTCAACGAGGGTGCATCCACATTGAACGGTGCTGCTGCCAAGCACCAAAACATACATTGAACAAACCCTCCTATATCAATGTACAGTAAACATTTAATTACCTCTGTAAAGGCGCGTTCTACTTTCGTGGTATACCGATTCCTATGACGGAGGGATCAACCATGTTTTTCAATGAATGATTGCTGTTATACTTTTTCATAATAAGTATTACACTTTCTTGCATATATTCAGGCTTGTGTGTATTAGAATTTGCCTTCTTCGCTAATAGTCCATGCAGTGTTTCTGGTGCTTGCTTTACAATATTACTATTATTTATAACTCTTATTATCCACTTGTCAACCTTTTTCTTTAAAAAAATGTATAAGTTGTGATGTTAGGAGCGTAGTACATTGTAAACAACTTTGTAGTACAATTGAAAGTTTTCTTTGAAGGAAAAAAAGTTGGGCGATTATAACATTAAACTATCCCTCTTTGCTTCCTTCCGAAATGGTCGTTAGCTGTGTATGATTGGTCGAAACATTCTGGGTCATGCTCACAGCCCCAGCTAGTTACGCGAGGCAAGAAATGACGCGAAAGCGAACCATCGCGTAATGACCACTTATGCACGACCACGTAAAAAATAAGAGAATTAACTGTTTTCAATACGGCCATTGGTTCTTCGGCATTTGAAATTTTCTGTGTGCCGTAAAATCACCAGATTGTTACATGACGTCAGGAATCTGTGATATGTCATGGTGTTTATTACAACTTTTGCACATGAAACAGTGCATTCACGTGCTGAACAATACCTAAAACTTTTTGGAATAGCCGGAGAGCGTCTCCTTCTAAACATATTTCAAGTAGGCTAGCCGCCGATCACATTAGCAGCGGCTACTTATAGCAGCTGGTGAGATGGATTCATACGAGTACATACATACAAAGAACTTTATTCGAGTCCTGAGGGACAAGACAAAAGAGGCCAAGAGACCTCCCCAATCAAGTCGGTGGCTCCACCCATGTCGGAACCGGGAGATGATGACTCTCGGCGACGACACGAGCCCTCTGGACGGCCTGGAGTTGATGCGTGAGATCCGGACTGCGCAGTCGCTCATCCCAGGTGGCCGCATCATGTGGAGTGGAGCCCACGTTAAATGGGCACAGCCAGAGCATATGGTCGAAGGAGCAGGTAGCGTGCCCACATTTAGAGCACGACTGTGGAAATTCGGGATTGGACCAACTGAAAGCTCTAGGAGTAAGATAAGTGCGTATCTGCAAAAGTCTGAGAGTAACGGATTGGGCTCTGTTTAATTTGGGGTTCGGTGGAGGGAATGTTCGCCTACCCAGCTTATAGTGAGACGTAATTTCGTTAAATGTTGTTAAAGGGTCTTTAATGAGGCAGTCCTGTGACTGAGCCGGTCTGTTATTCCCAGCGCGGTACGTGAGCTCTCGCGCTAGGGAATGAGCCCGCTCGTTGGGATTGCATCCTGATATACATTCTACGTGAGCAGGGAACCACGAGATGTGGTGACCGCTGAGCTTTTCATTTGTTCCTCCTTGCATAGATTTGTGAACGATGCTAGCGGCCTGGCATTGATATTAAAGCATTTGAGTAGTTTCTGACCGCCGCGCGCGAATCCGAGTAGACGGTGACGGGTTGTTTAGCCGTATGAAGGGCCAGGGCTATGGCGGTCTCTTCCGCCACATGTACATGTTTTGTTTGCACTGATGCTGCATTGATTAGTGTTCCTCGCGCGTCAACAACTGTTATAGCGAATCTTTCTTTTCCCTCGTATTGGGATGCATCGACAAACAAAACGTCAGCCCTGTGTGGGCCGAGTCTCTTGAGAATAGCCTTTGCACGAGCGACTCTCCGACCCTTGTTATAGATAGGGTGGATGTGTCTCGGAATCGGCTCCACTATTATGCTTTCCTTTGCTTCTCTAGAAAGAGGGTACACATTTTGCATCGAAACTAAGGGTGATATGCCTGCCTCGTCAAGAATTTTATTTCCCGGCCTGGTTGACGATAATCTACAGACTTGTGCAGCAAAGTGAGCCTCAATTAGTTCTTCAACTGTATTATGTAGTCCTAGCTCTAAAAGCCTCTCCGTGCAGGTGGATTGCGGTAGGCCAAGCAGCCTCTTAAGACCGGTTCTAATACGTGTATCCAGCTTATTTTTTTCCACCTAACTCAACTTGAGGTAGGGGGCTGAGTAATTAACATGGCTGATGAAAAAGGCGTCAAACATCCTAAGCAGAATATCTTCTTGGAGTCCTCCTCTTTTGCTAGTCACCCGAGAAATGAGTCTGAGTAAGTTGTTTGCCTGCGCTCCGATCTTGTTAATCGCTTCCGAGTTACAACCTTTGGCATTGATTAGGAGTCCCAAAATTTTGACAGAAGCCACCCTTGGAATGGGTTGGCCTTGCGTAGTCTTAAGTTGAACTGGTAGAGTCTCCAGAGGTTCAAGGTTTCGGACTCCTTGCCTAACCTGTCTGAAGAGTAAAAGTTCAGATTTTGCCGGCGATAACTTGAGTCCCGTTGGAACCAGGAACTCTTCCGTTACGTCTAGAGCCGCTTGTAAGTACTGTTCCAGGTCCGCAAGCGAACCTCCTGGGGACCAGATTGTAATGTCATCTGCATAGATGGTATGTCCGATCCCTGGGAGCTCAGCAAGTTTGTTGGATAGACCGTGCATAGCTATACTGAAGAGAAGAGGAGATAAGACCGACCCCTGAGGAGTGCCACGATTGCCTAGTTCATAGGTCGCACTTGAGATCGTACCCAGTCGCAGGTTTGCCTTTCTGTTTGAGAGGAAAGCGAGGGTGAAGTTGTAGAATTTTTCTCCTAGATTAAGGGAGGAGATCTCTCCCAGAATATGCTCATGCGAGACCGTATCGAATGCCTTGGCAAGGTCGAGCGCAAGTATTCCTTTAACATCGCGAGAGGGGGTTCTCAAGTATAGCCCTCTGGATGAGTAGCATAGCGTCTTGCGTGGAGAGCGCTTTCCTGAAGCCAATGAGGTTGTGCCTAAAAAGTTCGTGCTTTTCAATGTGGCCTGTAATACGATTGTGTATCGCATGTTCGGCCACCTTCCCAATGCACGATGTAAGGGAGATTGGGCGTAAGTTATCCATGTGCGGGGGCTTCCCCGGTTTTGGGATTAACACCACCTTTGCTGTGCGCCATTCTATCGGAACTCGCCCAGTGCTCCAGATCTCGTTGATTTCTTTTGTGATGATTGCAATGGCCTTATCATCGAGATTACGCAGGAGTCTGTTAGTGACTCCGTCTGGCCCCGGCGCAGACCTGCCATTTAGGCTGAAAAGAACATGTCTGATTTCATACTCCGTGAATGGCTCGTCCAACTCCGGCCTATCTAGACCTGCATACGTAGCTTGTTCCTGATCTTGATCGATATTATGTGGAACAGCGTCTTTAAGGGGTAGATAGGTGCAGGCCAGGTTGCTAGCAATCTGCGTCTCCGTGAGGCCGAGAGCAATCTGTTTCTTGATAAGCCTGTCTGTAGCTAAACTAGTAGTGCTCCTCGAATGTTTATCGTTGAGGAGGCTTTTGAGTAGGTGCCATGTACTGCCTCGTCTCATGCGACTATCCGTTTCGTTACGTTTGTCATTCCACTGCTGAACAGCAAGTTGTTTGGAGTAGGTCTCAATTTCCTTGTTAACCGAGGTTACCTTAGCCCTGAGTCTGCGGTTTAGTTTTTGCGTTTTCCATCTATTTGTGAGGGCATGCTTGGCCTCTAACAGGTGTGCTAGTTTAGAGTCCATTTGAGGAACCTCAAGCTGCGTCGTTATTTCCTTCGTAGCACTTCTAACTGCTTGCTTTAAGTTGTTGATTAGATGAGCATAGCTTTCTTCTGGGGGAGCTGTCTCGCCTCTGATCTTTCTAAAAAGATCCCAGTCGACGTATTCATACTTAAGTGGTGTTTTGGGTTTAACCCGAATTGTAATCTCAATGATAAAATGGTCGCTGCCTAAATCTTCCTGAAGGTTGTCCCACGTGCCCTCAGTGTTATATTGAACATTTTCACTTGCATCATAACGACGTTTAGCTGTTTGGGCGTGTATACAAATCTGTGAGCTCATCTTTGCTGAGAGAGAGAGGGGGAGAGAGAAATAAGCACCGCTGCGCGTGTGTGCTTCTTTGCCGGCCGAGTAGTATTTTGAGCTGTAAAAGTCAATTCAAGTTGAATGAAAACCAACTAGTCCGACTTGTAATTAAGCCTCCTTAGTGCAAAAGACCACGGACCTTCACCATCTCTCTGGTCCAGTGGATCAAGTTGCGGGGCAAGCTTAAAAGCTGAGCTTCCCACTGCTCAAGTCCACTGCTTTATTCGTCGCCACTTTGTAAGCTGCCGCCATCGCTCCAAGCTACTAAAAGTAAGGCTGATCAGGTTGATTGGAGACTAAAGCGGAAACCTTTTTTGGCGCTTCCAGTACGGCAAAACTAGAACATTAAAACAAGATTCGTCACACTCATCAGCTCACAGCAGCTTCGACAGAGCAGCGGTGATGCTATTCCTTTTCGACGAAAGAAAATAATTTTCCTGAAGCAGAAAGTGCTTTGACCGGTCCATAAAAAGATTTCTCGTTACCATCCGTAATTGCATCGTCAATAATTTAAATTTCAGGCCAGGCACAGCAGAATAAAAGCACGAACGAGTGATCTAATGTCATAGGGCCCCTGCTCGGCGCTAGCCTGTTCTGCAATGCTACAGCACAAGACGCGAAAGCGTCGCATAGGCGTCCCGCACCGCAAGGAGCCTACAAGAAAAATCGTCACAGCAGAAATATTGGAAAAATTTCATTATATTGTAACATTCTCTCGTAACATTCCCATTCCCTCGTAACAATATAATTGAGTGATTACTGGGGTGAAGGAAAACTTCGCCTTAGTGGCTGGTTTCCCAGCGTGCAGCCAACAGCGACCACGGTCGGAAGTGGGGGGGCTCAGCCCCCTAACTTTCTCAGTGGGGGGGGGGGGGCTCGCGCCTCCCTTCCCCCCCCCCGGCTGATACGCCTATGGGCCTTGCCACTACCCTCCTCCCGTACCTGCTGGACGGGTCAAAGTTGGAAGCCGAGGCTGGGGCCGCGCAAGACAACCGCCCACCGCAGCGGAAGGGTTCCGTAGTTAGCACCTTGCGTGTTGTCGCAGAGCATGTGAGCTAACGTGGAAACCTCAGTGTGGCGGACCTTGCATATATTTGCCGATTGTATTGTCGGGTAGAGTCTGGTACTCCGTACGGGGTTGGGGTACGTGCGTGTCTACAGTTGTCTGAAGACCACCGCCTTACTCCTGTTCGGCTTCTCGCTGGGCGGAGGAACGGATCACTTGAAAATTTTTGAGAATAATGTACCTTTTCCAGGAAACTATCTGACCGATTACGCAAAATTTTTTTTCAGATTATCAAAACGCTGCTCTATTGCAAATCTGAGGTATGAATTATTGAGTAACCTATAATTAGAAAAAAATGTTAATTGCGCCGTCTCTCTTGGGATGTGTGAGAAGCGAGGGCAATGCTCCTTAGTGGTGAGACAAATTCAGGAACTTATTTTCTTCTGCAAGGTATATTACCACTATTGCGTGGAACTGTCGCGAAAGATATCACACCTATAACATATTTTTTGTCGGAAGCACAGATTAAATTTTACATCCCAGGCTAAAATATCTTACCCATGCACAAAATGTAAGAAAAGCAAAAATGACGAAATCACAGCAAGTGAAGGTCCCTACCATTCTTATTCCACACGCAAAATTTCAAAACCAGCTTTGAAGCCAAACGGCTTAAACCTAGATGAACTATTTACCCTACGTTAACAAGTAATTTCCTTTTAACTGAGCCTAACCGCACTGGCTTGTAAAATTTAGACAAAGACTGTGTAACCCGAAGTCATCCCACTCTGTTTTTCCTTAAAACATTTTTATTGTAACCACTCCTCTTTTAAACGCTGTGAGGCCATGAGGGTATCATAAATAAATCAATGTATAGTATAACGCATAAAAAGGTCACATTTTCACCACTAGGGCGAAGCAATGAATGCGATAGCAAGAAACTAGAATGTCACACGAAGAGCGACAAACAGCTCGATACCTGCAGCTGCAGCACAAAGAAGGACGGTCGAAAAGAAGGCGTAAGTATACACAGGACAAGCGTGAACTGACAACTGTCACAGTTGTTACGTCGTTGTGTTTGAACAACGCGCTGTTCTTGTTGTTGTTTTCCGCTGGGCATGACTCATACCCAATAGAGGGGAGTGCGCTGCAAGCGTCCACAATGCTTGCTTGCTTGCTTGCTTGCTCTTCTATGCTGGCTCTTATCCACTACGGGGGATTGGCCAAGAAGCCGGCGGTTAAACTAAGTGAAAAAAAAAGGGCTAGGAAGAGGAAAGGAAAATATTTCTTTTTATTAGAATATGGTGATTTCTCGAGAAACGAAAACAAATTTCAATAACGACAGATATTAATAGATTTTTTTAAATATACTTCAAAGTTATCCCCAATACATGATTCTTGAGTAGGTTAAATTAATGCTGATTAATAATGAAATCCTCAATTTGGTTTGGTTCGGGAAGAAAGCTGAGCAATGACTCAGGAAGGTAATCTCCTTGTGTCACTCAGGAATTCGCAGAGGGCCCCGCAGACGTTCCTGTTGCTGTATTCCAATGAAGCAGCCCCAAAGGAAAGAATATTTGGAGTACTTAGTGGTATTCCTAATTTTCTGAATAAAATTTCAAAGCACTTTTTTCTTTGAATTTTAAAACGGCGACATCTTAATAGGAAATGTTCGATATTTTCAGGTTCGTTACAGCTAGAACACAGAGGGGATGGCACCAGACCAGACCTGTGTAAATAGAAATTAAGCGGTGGAATACGACATCGTAATTTAGTGATGGAGACTTCCAGTTTACGCGTGGGACACCATTTATAATCCCATACGACATGCAAGTGCGAAAATTCTTGGTTCGGTGTGTAACTATTAATGAATCTTCAAGAAGAGTAAATTTCCTGAATCTGGCCGCTGTAACATAAGCTGCGGGAGGTATAACTGGCAAAATAGGACCATCAAGAGATATTCGCGCGAGTGAGTCAGCCATCTCATTTAGATATATACCGCGATGCCCTGGCACCTATATCAATCGCACTAGTCGCATGTATGCAGGGATTAATGCTTTGAATGTATTTAGTACTGCTGATTCGGACGACGAAGAGAGGGATGAACACACGGATAACGAATCAGTCACTATAGCATCTGTCGAATAAGTTGCTGGAAGTTTTCGAATAGCTAGAATAATTGCCGTTAACTCCGCTTCAAATATGTGTGTATAATCTGGGAGGCGTAATGAATATGACTAGGATAAGCCGACGCTGTTTGATATTTCTTTTTCTTTTAAACTGGCACGTGAAATGACCCCGCCGCGTCTCGTGCCACACGGTGGCGTCTGACGCAAAGTGTGCCCGGTGTTTTTCTTTTCCTTCTACATCATGAGTGGGTACGGAAAGGGGCCAGTTTTTCGTGCGCGTCTCAAGGGCAGATTTAAATCTGAAAGACAATGTAGGAGCGTTGTGTGATAGAAAACACGCTCAAGCTCCTCTGAGATCTTCGTACCACAAGCGGTAAATGCTGGCTGTTATAACGCCGGCACAAGCATGGCGCGTGACTGTGTTGGCTAGCGCAGCGGGCTGTGGAGTGAGGGGTCGCTGGTTCCAATCCCCCGTCAGGTTCTTTGGAATTGTTTTCTAATTTATTGTTCTTTGTGCCGTTTTTTATATATAAATACATACACATATCCGGGACATGACGGCGACGGAGACGGAGACGGCAAAAATCAGCCGAGTGTGTCCATATAATTACTATCGCAATGAAACTTGGAGGACGCTTGAACCTCCCCTTCAAGAATAGAACGCGATGGCGTAATCGAGCCCCATGCGTGTCGCCTGCTCAACTGCTGGCCTGCTTCGTTTCTTGGTGCATGCCTCAACCGCGCCGCAAGAAAAACGAACGTCTCTGTGCGTAACAGTGGTCGTTTCAAACTATCCCAGAATGCCTACTGCAAGTACAGAGAGAGCCATATTGCAAAACCAGCGCCACTGGGCACCAGCGTCCATTGCCATGCCGTATTATGGGCCCAGTGTCACGCTCGATACTGGGACGCTGGAGCGGCATTTTACTGGGACGCGCTGGGTACTCCCGCGCGAATCCCCTCTACAGCGTTGAAACGGTGGTGCCTATCTGCCATAAATAAATAGGTTAGTAAAAGAATGATATAGAACGCATTAACGCAATAAAAAACACAAAAAAAATTTGTTTGGAGGATCCGAACTTGCCAACTCCCGATTCCTAACACAGCACTATACCCACTGTTAGCAAAAACCGTACATTTACAAGGGCTGGCTATGGGACCGAAGCCGTACAAACGCCGTTAGCGCCCCATCCTGTAGCGCACCGCAACGGTTCCCTAGCAATCACTCAACCGAATTTCATTAGGGGACATGATAAGCAGTTTTGTTTACTGTGATTGGTATTTGGTCAATGCGGTTCTATTCTACAATTTATAAGCAACCGTACCACAGCGATTTTGCTGTCGCAGCATTAAAACTTCTAACGCACTACTTCTTTGCTCGGAATCCGCGAGGCGCCCGCACGTTGCCATCGCGCTCAAGAACACTGACGCGCGCAACACCACGCGCACTTCTTGCGGCGGCGGCGGCTTTGTGCTGGTGGATTGGATACCTTCGTGCGCTTTCGCTACTAGGTCCAGCCGTGCAGCGCGCTTTCGCTACTAGGTCCAGCCGTGCAGCGTCGACATCCTGGCAAGCTCGACGGCTCTTGTAAAAGCACTGTACGGTAAGTTCCTATAACTTCATGTTTTTGTGGTGTCGGGGAGTTGCATATCCACAGATCACAGACCCACTGTATTCCCGTGCGCCCGCCTTTCAATATGGCGTGCCTCTTTGCTACGGCTCACGTTCAACAAGGTTCTGCGCAAAAGAAACGTGCACATGAAAGGAACGAGATCGCGCCCGTCCTCGTTCTCTTCGTGTACGTGTTTCATTTGCGTGGCACCTTGTTTAACGTACGGTCGACTCGCCCAGCAACATGCATTATTTCAGGCTAATGTTGTGCGAGTTGTTTTGGCGACGTTCAGCCGTCGTTCTTGGTGTTAATGTAGCTGAACCGCAGAGCTTGCTGTATAGTTAAGCTGCATGACTGGTTGCCCTGGGAACGTCGTTGCCGAATCGTGTGGCGGTGCTTGTTACTTCGTTTAGCCGTGGTGATTCGCGTCTTGTTTGGTGTGTCGTTGCACGAACATGTGTCGGCATTGACGGGGTGTTAATTTGGGTCTTGCGTATGGCTCACATGAAAGCGCTGTCAGAGATGACATCCGCGCTGCGCTGGGAAAAAAATTCAGACGGTTCGGCTGAGCACGCTACTGCATAATATAGAGTAAAGTGTAATTTCGCGGACCAAATGAATTACTTTTTATGCAACAAGTTCATCAAGTACACTGCAGATCGTGAAGGCGCGTTGCTAAACTGTTTTATTACGCACGTAGAATGCATAGTCAAGCACAGTGGGCTAGTATAAAGCGTGCAGGGTTTATTCCTTTGACAGCCTGTACGCCTTCCGCTACCACTTTCCCCGATCTCAAGAAAAGGTTCATCTGTGAGCTGCCGTTATCACAGCGCGACTATTTTCATCGGGGCATCGGTTCCCCGCGCTCACGCGATTCAGATTTCTTGATCGCCACTGTGCCGACATCCCGGCAATTTCCTTTAGTGCTTTGAAAGAAGACGCTTTAGGATCGCCGCGCGGTGTGATACATGTTTAGTTCTGGTCCGAGATTGTAGGGGTGTACTGCGTGAATGAGTATCTCTTACTGAGGAAGTGTCACCGCGGAAGCAGGGGTTAAATAGCGTGCGTCGATAACACATTTCTGAACGCGTCAAATGTGCGGAAGTGGAGTGGATAGGCCCGCAAATTAATTCTGTGCATCAGTGAGTGAATGCGGCTGCATTGACAGTTGTGAGCGTGTCAAGAAACACCAAACTCGTCTTCAGTTGTAAAACTAGCTGTGTACTACAATGCCATTCTCTGAAAACTGAGAATAGTAACGTCCACTTTCCTTCTTTGCACCAAACACTTTAGAGGCAGTTTCTGCTTTCAACTATATTCTAAAATAATATTCATTTCAGTATTATTTGTGGTGTTTCCTTCCGTAATGACTAAGTAGCTAGGTAGACCGAGTGGAAGTGCGCCTGATATATGCCTGAAAATTGTGCCTGTTTAGTAGCAATTAACGTGCATGGTCCTGTTGTAAAACTTCCAGCTAGTCGAACGTCCTATATGAGACATCTATTCAACTTTAACAAGTATGTACAGACGAAACCCATACGGATTCTTCTACAATAAAGCGTCACAGTTGAGATAAAATTTTTGAAGTGGTGATGTACAAACACAAGGTGAAACAGTGTAATATATCTTTCTTTTCCCACATAAATTTTTCGCAGAATTTCTTTCTCCGACCTTTGGTTTTCGCTATAAGCTCTTTGACAAGTGCGATGATAAGCTCTTTGTCATGCTGCCACCTGCAAAGCTTATTCAGGGGGTGGTGTGTCTACCTCAGAAAGAAGATGGCCTTGGGTGTGAGCCCCAGACCAAGAAGTTGTCTCAGATATGAAGTTTCACCTTGAGAAATGGAACTCCACTGTAGCAGGCTGCTGTGATTTGGCTATATGTCTCATTCTCACTCCTTTAACTCTCTGCCAATTATTCTTATTGCTATTTTTGTTGGGCCAATTTAGGGTTGCTTTGACTATGTCTCTTTAAGCAGGGAGTTATATTGCACTTTTAAACAAGCCACCATGCATCTACCTCTTTTATTTCAGATCACTGCGACGAGATGGAGTCACGACAAGACCATCAGGGGACTTGCAGTTGTGAGCATTGTTGCTGCATTCAAAAAGAAAGCAGTGGACAAGAGTAGCAGTATGGGCGAGTTTGTATCCTAGGACGATCTGAGTGTTAAGCACAACTCAGAGTAAAAGGAAACAAAGGTAGGGGTAGAAGGGGACAAGGCGACAGTGTGAGCTCTAAGTTCCAACTGGTGTTCTTATCTTTGTTTCCTTATACTCTGTTTGAGTTGCTTTCAAAACTCGGGAGGTAGTGGAATTTCATGTGTCGCAATGATAAAATTAAGGTTTCTAAATATATTGTTAGCTAATGCTAATGACTTGTAATACACTCCGATTGCAGTCTAAATCTAGGAAGGGCATACTGCCTTTTCCTTGCCATATTTTTAATCCCTGATTTTTTTCTTACGAGTGTACCAAAGCCATCCTGATTGCTTTGTGTAGCTTTTTATTCTGGCTAGGTAGTTTGTAATGGCGAGACTTTGCTGCTGCTTGTCATCTTAACAAGCCTTGAACATCCAGTGTGATTAGTCCCATTCAATGTCATTTTTGCTTATGTTAGTCTTGTTTATGTATCAATACCTGCGATCTGCAGAGAGAAAAAAATAAACTTGATGACAAGTGGCAGAAGTTTAGGGTAACGGTACTTGGCTACTGACCGGAAAGATGCGGGTTCAATTTTGGTCAGGAATCCCAGGTGGTCAAAATTATCTGGAACCCTTCATTACGCCATCCTTCACAATCATGTTGGGCTTTGGGCACATAAAACCCTAGCAATCAATCGTAAACTTGATGCTGAATACTCATGTCTATACGCTTCACACTTTTTAAGCAAGATTAAAAAAAATCCATGTGCTCACCGCTCCATGGGAGTCTGAATATGGCAAGTGCTTATGGCAAAGTGTAGCGTATGTGCATTTCATATCTGTGCAAAATATAACAAACATGAACTCTGTTTCTTGCAGGTCTATCGACTGGGCCGAATGGAAAACCAAGAACAAGCATTCAACTGCTAAGTGGAAAGCACCGAGAGCGACACCCACACATTCACAGTGTACAATGGGCAGGGGGATTTCAGGCAAGTGTATTCAAACATTGCTACTTATCGAGATAAACACGCAGTAGTTTTACACTTTGTATACCAGACATTGTTTTGCAGTGGTCTTTGATGGCTCAAAAGAATATTTGAAGGTGACGCTTTGTGGTTTACAGATATCGATAAAAGCGCACGAAGTAGCACAGCTCTTGGTAAGCTTTCTCAGCCTTTTTAAATTATAAATGTTTTAAAATATGAGCTGAGCGCACATTTTCAAGCGTTTATCATGTATATAAAGCAAATAATTGTAAAGGCCCTGTAATTTTCTGAACAACTTCATGTCACATGCTACTTAAAATCATAGTATTCTGTCTTCGGCCTATTGCCACTGTGGTAACTGCTTGATATTCTAACTGAAAGTGATGTTTGGAAGCTTACTGCCAGCAGGACAGTGGATGCCAAATAGGCTGTCATAAAAACAACTCTATATAAAATGGTGCATTATTTAAAAGCAAAATCAGTGCATCACAGTTGTTTTAAGAGATTTTGAACAAAGTCGTGTTCAAGGCTGCGCTTCAGTTTAAGAGCAGCATATGTGTAGTGCGTTTGTGTGCGATACAGCCTTGTTTATCAAACTTTCTAAACATCTAAAATAGTCTGCTTTTAGTGCACATTGCTACTGTTAAAAAAAATTTGGCAGATCTCGGGTACCGTGGGAATCAATGATATGCGAAGCATGTATCACGAAGTTTGCTGTGTGGCACTTTTCAGAATGAACATAATGTTATGAGGTGGACAACTGTAGTACTCAGTAAACATATGTAGAAGTTTCATAAGCATTCACGTATCTAGAAAACATGCAAATATGAGAACTGGTTGTCATAGCTCGGCATACTCACTCATGAGTGCACTCAACTCACACTCATATGAACGTGGTGAGTTGAGTATGAGTGAGTACTCATGAGTGTGAGTGGCCATGAGTATGAACGTGAGTGAGAACTCATGAGTGTGAGTGGTCGTGAGTGCGAACGTGAGTGAGCACTCATGAGTATGAGTAGACGTGAGTGTGAACGTGAGTGAGTACTCATGAGTGTGAGTGTGAACGTGAGTGAGCACTCATGAGTATGAGTAGACGTGAGTGTGAACGTGAGTGAGAACTCATGAGTGCGAGTGGTCGTGAGTGAGAAACGTGAGTGAGCACTCATGAGTGTGAGTGGACGCCAGTGTGAACGCGGGTGAGCACTCATGAGGGTGAGTAGGCGTGAGTATGAACGCGAGTGAGCACTGATGAGTGTGAGTGGGCGTGAGTGTGAACGTGAGTGAGCGTGCACTCATGAGTGTGAGTGGACGTGAGTGTGTACATGAATACTCATGAGAGGGAGTGGATGTGAGTGTGAACGTGAGTGAGAACTCATGAGGGTGAGTACTGGTAGCGCAAAGAAACGGGACACAAGAAGTAACACGGAGACACACACACACAGCGCTACTGCGCTGTGTGTCTCCGTGTTACTTCTTGTGTCCCGTTTCTTTGCGCTACCAGTTTATTCAAGTATGCCGTACCAACAAGCCCGCCTTGCAACTTTACTCGAGTACTCATGAGTGCGAATAGTATAAACGTGTATAGTCGTGGTATGAATGTGTGCGAACTCATGAGCGTGAGTAGGTATGCCGCACAGAGAAACACGGCGACTATAGCTCGGCCCACTCACTCATGAGTGCACTCAACTCACACTCACTCACACTCATTTGAACGTGGTGAGTTGAGTATGAGTGAGTACTCATGAGTGTGAGTGGACGTGAGTGAGCGCCTAAGAGTGTGAGTAGGCGTGAGTATAAACGTGAGTGCCTACGAGTGGGAGTAGTCGTGAGTGTGAACGTGAGTGAGTACTCATGAGTGTGAGTGGAGGTGAGTGTGAACGTGAGTGAGTACTCATGAGCGTGAGTGGATGTGAGTGTGAACGTGAGTGAGTGCGAAGGCTGACAAAATTGTGGTGAGTGAGTGAGTGAGTACTCCCTTAAGTGCCGACCTATGCTGGTTGTTTATAGTTGCATAACGATGCCTTCACTAGAGAGCACTACCAGCACCAGCTGTGTAGACTGGAATGTTAATCTTGTATTAGTGATGTTCTCTACGCAAAGCTTAATGAAGCGTATGTAGATTTTTTATGCTTTGAGGCAACAGGTATGATGTGAATCGACGTTAAGTGCAGTAGTTGTGTGCACATCGAGGCCTTACCAGGAAAGTCCGCTACACGGGTGTCTGCCTGTGACTACAATGAGTCTGACATAACGTCAGCACTCACGTTAAAGCACAGACATCAGTATACGTACGTGACAAGATTTTCACGTTATTCATGTCGTGACCAGACAGTCGTATTCCCCAAAATCTGTTACCCTTCCATGCCAATTTTGGTTTACACAAAGTTGGAGGCGATTACGAGAGCACCCAGACGTAGGCGGCTAGATAGATAGATAGATAGATACATGGATACAAACGGTCAAAGTGCCTGCAAAGAAATGCTTCGCATTTGATACCAGAATGCATACATGACTTCCTTAGCACAAATGTGAGATGATCACTAAGGCAAAAAAAAATGCTGCTCATGGCAGGTTCCCGACTTCTTTTTTCTTTCCCCAAATGGTGCACCCGCCATAGCCTGGCGAGTGTTTGTCTTAATGCTTGCACAAGTTCCAATGTTTAATATTTGCCTAAAATAAGCACTGCATGTTCACACAAAGTGCCAGTATTATTTGTAGAAAGAGCTAGGCAAACTTGTGTGCTGTTGTATTCAAATTCTTTGACAGCTAAGTACCAATTATGGTTTGCTCAAAGCTCCAAATTGTTTCCTAGCACAAGTGTTTCCTTTTCTTTACTTCTGTAAAATGCATTCATCTAATGACCAAGAAAAGGGACTTCAGCTGCTTCGTGTGCTTCAAATTTTTCAGTGATGTCATTTCAAAATCAGATTTAGGTAGAATAAATGTCAGACAAACCTCACAGCTAAATGTCTTCAATGCTGCCATTAGCATAGGATGAAAGTGAACATGAGCGTTTATGACTTTCACAGTTGAAACTGCATTGTGATTAGTTAATTGTCTGAGCAAGTGTTCTGTCACTGTGTGTTTTGTTAATGGTTATGGCAAGTTACATTATGTGGCTGCTGTCCAAAATATGCCTGTTTGGTCCTGGCCACAGCGGTCACATTTTGACAAAGGTGAAAAGTTACTGCCGTGGCCGTGATGTCCATGTACTGCACAATGTTAGAGCACATTAAAGGACCCAAGTAGTCGAAATTCGATGGAGCCCTCCGCTACGGTGTACCTTGCTATTATGTAGTTTTGGCATGTAAAACCCCACAAATTATTAGCAGCTGGTCTTTTATAGAAGCGTCATAAGCTAAGCACCTGTTAACGGTGCTTATGGTTCCAACACAGAAGCAATGAGACTAGGTGCAATGAGACTAGGTATTTTGGTTCATAATGCATAAAAAAATGTTCAGTGTGGACCTTTATTAGGTCCACAGTCCAGCCATATCCCTGCAACTGGTGACGAAGAACTCCACATGATGACCATAGATGAATTCTTAATGATTTACATGTCATCAAAACGTGGTAAAAAGTTGCAGTGCTTATCTCTCCTTATGCTTTTACCATGGAATTTCATTTATTTTGTGAAATAAGTGGCATTTGGGCAGCAGAAAGCATTGGGTAATGAATAATTTTGTTCAAAGCACGGCACTGATAAAAGAAAGAATGAACAGGCCTGTGTCGTCTTCTCTGTCCTAGCATCGCTGTTGATATCGGTATCATAAGCAGTGACGATGTGGCCTCAAATGCTCAGGCGCGTGTACTTCGGTTCAAAGTTGGAATCGCTTCTGTTTAACAGCAATATTACCTACACCATTTGGCTGTTTCCCTGTAAGGGGAATGGTCCACGAGCACCTAGCATGGGCATGGCATTGTTTAAATGTTTACAACCCCACTTCTAGTTGCAACTGTTAGCTGATCCACCTGTCAAACTTCACCAAAATCGTTTCCTATTAACTTCTAGAGAATGCATGTGTAACACTGCTTAGCATGTGTAAACATATTTTTTTTCTCATTGCTAATTTGCTTTCTTCCAGGTCAGTTCATCTTTGAAAGTACCTGTCGCCTGCATGCAGTTAAGGAGCTCATCATGCCAAACATCACCTTGAAGCTGAGTGTTGACCACCTGTTTGCTGTCTACTGCTGCTTGGTCATCAAGTATGCTGCATGTGCAGAGGCCACACTCGAATTTCTTCTGAGGTCAGTATCTCTTGCTTCCTATTGATTATGAGAAAATTACCTTTTTGAACAAGCACCTGTATTCGAGAAAAGGCATCCTATGTAGGTGGAGGTGCATTAAGAGACTCCCTCAGGCCATTCGTTCTATAAGACAGGGCGTGCAGACATGGACAAAAGAAAGATGTCAAGACACCACAAAAGCCGACTAACAACAGATAATGTGCACAAATGGGTAAAGGAAAGAAGGCACAAAACCTTACTTGCGCATGCGTGTGCAACAGGCGAACCTATCAATCCGGGACGCATGGGGTCTACGTGAAATATAACAGTTGAGGCATTTTACTTCATCTTTATGAAAATTAATCGACAATTGGTTCGCGCATGTGCTACCAGTATTATTGATATGCCATGCCTCAGTCATCAGGTGCGTTTCGTCATTGCTATGCAGGTACGAAATTGCGCATTCATCGGATTTTCGCATGTACTTACACTCGAAAATGTATAGAAAGATTAGAAGGTGAGCCTCCTTTTAGCGATCTCTTCTGTTCCAATAATCCCTGGTTAATGCAACAACCCGTCTGTCCTACATAGAAGCGGCCGCAGCTGAAAAGAATCTTATGCACCACAGCTGTACGGCTGGTGTACTGGTTGGTGTGTTTTACGAAACAAATATCGGTCCACTTGTCTTTTACTTGCTCATTCTTTCTCTGCACAGTTGCACAAACTTTACCTAGCTTATTGGCAGCCGTCAAGACACCATCAATGCCGTATCTACTTTGTGCTTCCTTTAGCCTGTGAGATATGCAATGAATGTATGTTATACCTACGACATGCTTCTTCCTATCGGTTTCTGCAGCCATGCTAGGAGTTAACATAACCGACTTTAAACGTTCAGCGACAGTGGCCACTGCAACAAGGGGATAACCTACATCTGAAAAGTGCGTAACCTGTTCATTAAAGCTATCACTCATTTGGTGTTGACACGACTTCTTGAAGGCTGACTTAAGGCAAGACATGGCTGTAGTCTTGCCTTAAGTCGGCCCTCACAATGTCATGCAAGCACCAAATAAGTGGTAGCTTTAATGCACAGGTTACACGTCTTTTAGATGTGGGTTATCCTCTTGTTACAGTGGCCACTGTTGCTAAATGTTTAAAGACGTCGGTTATGTTAAGTCCGAGCATGGTTGCGAAAGCTATAGGAAGAAGCGTGTCATAGGTATACCATACATTCATTGCTTATTCCACGGGCTAAAGAAAGTAGGAAGTATATATGACATTGATAGTCTTTAAGGCTGCCACTAGGTAAGATTCGTTCCGCTGTGCAGAGAAAAGAATGAGCCAGTAAATGACAAGAAGCGGACGATATTTGTTTAGTAAAAAACCAACATGTTCACTGATTACCGCACAGGTGTGGTGTATAAGGTTCCTTGCAGCTGCGGCTGCTTCTACGTAAGTTAGACGGGTTCTTCCATGAACCTAAAATTATTGGGACATAAGAGATCGTCAACTGGAGGCTCACCTTCTAATCTTTATTTACATTGTCGAGGGTAAGTACACGCCAAAATTCGATGAATGCGCAATTTTCTACCTGCGTAGGAATGATGAAACGCGTCTGATGATTCAGGCATGGCATATTGATAATAGTGGTAGCACATGCGTGAGCCAACCATCTATTACCTTGCATAAAGATGAAATCAAATGCCTTAACACTCATCATTCACATGGACCCCCATGCGTACCGGATTGATAAGTTCGCCTGCTGCATGGGCAGGTGCAAATCGGTTTTCGTGCCTTTCCTTTCCACCTTTGTGCGCCTCTTCAGTTGTTAGTCGGTATTTGTGGTGTCTTGAAGGCTTTCTTTTGTCCGTGTTTGCACGCCCTGTCTGTTAGAATGAATACTTATCAACTATCTTAGGTTGTAAGGCAGTCAAAACTCGGCTCACTGTAACTAGTAAAAATTTCACTTTGAGAACTCAATATGAGTTATCAAATGTACATCCTCCAAGTGATGATGGCTCATCTCTTTGTTTATTATTGTCTTGTCCACTTGAAGTGGTACAGGCAAACATTACCCTTGCATGTGCTTAACATTGTTATATCTTGCATTGCAGTGTGCATTAGTAATATTATTTGGATAGATGATCATGTGTGGCTGCATAGATCTGCATGGAGGTTAATGTACACTGGTGGTAATGGGTTAAGTGCCGTACGAGGCTTTACATTAGTTTTCAAATAGGGGCTCCACTCCAGGTGATGATGGCTCATCTCTTTGATTGTTGTCTTGTCCACTAAAGTGGTATAGGCAAACATTATCCTGCATGTGCTTAACATTGTTATATCTTGCATTGCAGTGTGC
Organism: Rhipicephalus appendiculatus; assembly: GCA_030522465.1. NCBI lineage: Eukaryota > Metazoa > Arthropoda > Arachnida > Ixodida > Ixodidae > Rhipicephalus > Rhipicephalus appendiculatus. Next base: position 21,343 of record JALIZH010011785.1, read on the forward strand.
ATTAGTAATATTATTTGGATAGATGATCATGTGTGGCTGCATAATCTGTATTTAGGTTAATGTACAGTGGTGGTAATGTGTTAAATGCCGTGCGAAGCTTTACATTAGAGTTTTCAAATAGGGGCTCCAAAAGTTTGCGCTGGCTTTGGGTCACGCAGGGTGTTTGAGCTTTTGAACAAGGCAGTGTTTGTGTCCAGCGCTGGCAGTGTCACGATGCAAGTGCTAGGCATAGGCAAGCTACGATGACTAATGATTAAAACCTTGTATAGGAATTAGCCTCTGGCACGCAGATTCTTTCAAATCATGCGAAGCATTTCTTAGCAAACCAAAGGCATTTTGTCCGTTTCTATCTACCTATCTTTATATATATCTAGCTGCTTACGCCTGGGTGCTCTCATGGTCACCTGCTTTACTTGGTATATACCAAATTTGACATTGAAAGGTGTCAACAATGACAAACCTGACTGACAGGTCATGACATGAATAATGTGACATGGATGTCACTTACTTCATGAAACCCTTTTGACAGTCACATGTGGCACATACCCACAAACTACGGCCAGTGTAATGCGGGGTGTGAGCCGCAGGTGGTTGATTCATTGTTTATGTCAGACGAGAAACGATGAGAATAAACATTGCAAATAATAACACGATAGTGTTAAAGGGACCGACAACTGCCCAGAACATGAACTGAGATGACTTCACTGATGGAAAGATTGTGCGTCGCACTGACTCAAACCAACCCTCTTTTTTTCGTGAGAGGTGGATTTATATTTTTATTTCTTCATCGAAAGACGCAAAAAATGACTTTTGGCGCCTCTGGTGGCAAATGCATGAACAATTCGATGTACCGGGCCACGTGACCATTGATTGCTGTAGACAATCGAGGATCTTTTCGTTGGTATTGAAATATTGTTCGTTTCTTTATATTAAAAGATATCACTCCATTAAAATGTACACATAGGCCTGTGCTATTAGTATGCATTAAAGCGGCGCTGCCTTCGCGTGACGTAATGATACCATGCTCGTCAGCGCGTCTTGAGCAACTTTTCAGCGTGCTCATGAAACTTTGCACGCAGTTTGCAGGTCGCTAAGATTTTTGAGCGACAAAATTTTGCTACCTACACTTCGCCTCAGAAATGACGCGCACTGCTACTCGGCGCGGCCGTGCATATGCGTAGTGACGTTTTTCGGCGACTTGGCTTGGCTCGTGCATCGAGAGAGTAACGAAGCCGGGACAAGCCACCCATGGCACAGGTGCAGGCAACCTTGGGCGCAGGTGCACACAACGCGGTATAAATATAGGGAAGGTGTATAATGCCACATCATCTCATTGTAGCAGCTTGTTAGTTTCAAAAATAGTTGAAAAGCTCAAAATAAAGGTTGTTAAGCATAGTTAAGCAACTCCTGCGAAAGTAGAACGACGACAGCTTACACAAATCGCGAGAAGGGCTGGCGGCATCGCTATCATTATCAGCGTTGCTGGAGGAAAGGTACATGTGTTTAGAGCCTCTCAGATCGAAAAATACTGCTTGTAAAATAACTACGTGCTTTTGTGATTAACTACTGCAGCTGCAAACACTACGAAGGGTGAGCTTTCTGTCGCGCCGTAAAAAAATGGGTCAAGAAAAATCAGTTGTCGGTCCCTTTAAGGAGCCTGTGCAAAAGCAAATCCGGTACCAGCATCGGTGGCATTATCGGCGAACGAAAAATTTCGATGGATGCAAATATTAATCGCAGTTTGAGCCGAACTTGATTCCATGCTTTTGCATGGCAGTCATTTAGTCTAATGTAGAGCCGCACATTTTCTTGAAACTGCTCATGAAAAAGACCCTATGCGGGCATGATGTTATGACAACAATTGTGGTTGCAGTGTTTGGTATTAGCCTTCATAAAATCTGATAAACAATACATATGTACTCCTATGAGTTGACAAGCTATAGTCGACCGTTGCTCAACCCCAGAGGAATACGATAACGATCACTGTTTGTGACATGCTCGTCATCACATCATAGAGTGGATTTCTTTTCAACAAAACTGGCTTCTTTGATCTAACATGCGAGGCAACATACGTTGGACCAATAAGTAGGGCTTCGTGTTTTCGGAGTTTATTTTCCTTGAAATTCGGAAAGTGTTTTTTCGAGTTTATTTTTTGAAGAAAATTCAGCGTCCATCAGAGTTTGTTTCTCGTAAATTCCCAATTCTCCGAAATTCGGTGTTGAATTCTGCATTACAAGTTGTGGTGTCTCCTTACTGATTTTAGTTTCATGTTGCTGATAATCCTGGTTTTAAATCCTTTCATTTTTTTGCCGCTTCCTGTTCAGTTACACTGAACAAGGCTGTTGATGTGCACTGCACTGCAGCAACCCCGCCAGTGTACTTTCGGGGGGAGCAGAAGCTAGTCAAGCTGCTTCTCAGCTTTTTCAACCAGCCTCCCTCATCTTGATGTAAAAGAAAGGACCTATGTTTATTACTATTCTCAATACACCGAAATCTTAAATAAAATTAGATCTGAACACAAAAACATGTGAACATAGTAAATGTATTTTACATGTCTAGAAGGTCTAAACGTGCAAATACATATATATACAAACAAACACTTTAATACAGAACACCTACGTTTGTCTGTATTACAACCTTAAAGCTTGTGTGGACGCAAGCATACTTTACGAGGTTGCTGCCGCTGATGCAGGTGCTCTCCTTTCTATTGGTGATTGTCAGCTTGAAAATGCCCTTCAAACATTGAAAATGCTGTTCTAAAATAGGAGCTTATCGGATAAATCCGAATTGTCAGAAATTTTACCGGCGAGTGTTTGTCAGATTTATGCGGATTTATCTCAGGACACAGCGCCCCTAACCATAAGCTGTCCTTATGTGCCAGTGCACCCAACAAGCCTGTAAGCTCACAATCTGCACACCACTCAATTTACAGTAAGACACTGATCCAGCTTCCAACACTAGGCTCGAATAAAAAATAAATAAATAATGAAATAAATAAATAGGGCAGTGTAGGCAGCTACTCGCCGGCTGCTTCACATTAAATCGATTCTCATAGTGCAGGGATCTGCTGGATTTTTTATTCCAAGGTTGTTATGGTAATTAATTCATTCACAATCACCATCAGTATTGTGAAACGACATTACTTGCCAGCATCACCTGAGGCAATCCGAGTTACGAAGTGCCTACGAGCACTCAAATTGGCTACCGAGTCTAAAAACATGGGCTATTTTCTGACTGACCTTTGTTGTATGCATGAGATGGGAGAAAGCGATAGCCTATGCCACCATTTATTCATTAAGAACTTTGTCAGTTCATAAATCGGGGGAGTTTGGTCTTGGACAAAAGCCGTTTTTTCAATGGGTGGCACCACATTTGTTTGGTGAGCTTTTGCCTGTGGGGCTCTTGCTTAATTCTAGAAATACCTTGCCCAATGACCACCTTAATGCTTTTTTAGGCCTCACACAGGCGCAGTGGCCTTGCCACTATTTCTCAGGACCCCTTTCAAAAACCTCTGTTTATGTGGAATACACCTTGCGTTACATGTTAAGTGCAACCGTGATGGTTCTTAGCATTGCTGTTTTTCAGTGCATCTGTGACATGGCTGCCTCATGTTTATTCCAGGTACCTTGTTGGCACATCACAAGAGAACCACAGAAGGCAAAACCTAAGCGACACAGAAGAGCCCATTCCGCTTGCTTGGAGAGTGACATGAAAAAATAGGGCTCTGTGAGTCTATATTGTCTCGTTCGGCTGACTTGAGGTAATGACTTACAAGGAACAGTGAGCTCAATTTGTTCTTCCGCAAGATATGTGCAATCCACAAATGTTCACTGTATTTATATTGAAATGCAATACAACTTTCAACTGACTTTTTCTGTGTTTTCTTTTTCTGTAAAAACACTATCCTGAATATTCATGCAACCTTATTCAAATATCAATTTAACTTAGTGCGGAACATTTGAAGGTGTTTGAAGGAGAACGAGAAAGCTCACCATATGGGAGCCAGACAGTTGAATAATTATTATATTTGATCATTCTAACCAATATTTTCTTTTTTGTGGGCTCTCGACTATACAAGTTCCGCTTTAGTCAAACCACCAAACACAGAACTACAGCACTAGTTCGCAAAACAGCATAGAGGCCTACTAATACAAATGAATGCTGCATGAGACAGAATGAAAAGAGACGCAATTATGAGAGTCCATTTCAGTCGCTGGTGTATGTGGCCTTCTTCCCTCCCATCTATTTATATTGGATCACTTTCTGGTACTTTGATTATTCATTGAAGCTGCTGTTATCAGACAGGAACGATACAAATTAAATACTTTCGTCGCAAGCACCACGGTTCTCATGTTAGATCCTGCATGTGCCAAGTACGGTAGGAAATATAATCGCACGTTAAGTGATGTAACTATATACCCATCGTACGGTATGGACAAGATCAGTACATAACAACGGGTTTAAATGTTTTTGCTTGTGATACGGTACTAGCAATGCTATGAGGCGCTACTGCTTCAATAGCAGATAGTTGTGGTACGGCGTTGCTAATGTTATCAGGCACTACGGCTTCAACAGCAGATAGTTGTGGTACGGCGTTGCTAATGTTGATAAAGAGGTACGGCTTTAAAGCTATTGACTTGCGTTACGGGATTCGTAACGTTGAGAAACACTACGGTTTCAAAAGTAGTTCCCTGAGCTACGGCATCGGTAATGTTTGTAAGCAACTACGGCTTCATTAGTGTCCTATGCCGTAATGGGAAACAGTCTGGCATCAAGAGTTAACGCGTTGTTTTACCGTATGGTTACGGCTTTTTTTTTAACAGTGCCCCCTGCGCCACGCCGGAACATGCCAAGGTGTTCGTAAAACGACTATTTAACCATAAACACAGCGTTCGGCTTCATGTTTACGTGTCGTACTTGTCAAGATAGACGCGATCTTCCTTTCCAAATAACAATTGCGTCTTTATTAGACACTAACGAACGGCTTCCGGCACCGAACGGCACGCCGATAATGGCAAGAGCGTTTAGTTTCTTTAAGAATTTAAATCTTAACTATGAAAAATATGAAATAGACCTAGGAGCGGGCACAGTATGCCGACTGTCAGTGCCGATTTTTTAATAGCCCTTTCTCGCTCTTGCTACGGGTAAACATGTGCAGAGTTACTATGATGACTAGTTCGACAAATACGTGCGTACAGGATTGACTATTGAGTAGTGTTCTCGCGCAAGCGACGATATGCCAGTACAGCGGGCTTACCAGTGTACACATTTGCAGTTCTGTCGATACGTACAACTAAAAAACCGCTCAGCTAAATACAAATATAATGCGTTGAAAAAAATATGCCAGTGTGTTAGTTCACTAAGGCGTACCAAATTACCGACCGACAATTATGTGTTGTTACATATTGTCACGTGGTCGTGACGTCGACGAAAGCAACAGTGGGCGTGTCAAAAAAGAAACCCTTTATTTGGCCGAACTTGTGGCCGGGAAACTGAAGGTCAGACTACAGCACTACACAATGGCACTGATAGCGGCGAACGGAGCGTCGGCCGTCGATAATCTGGTCATCGTTCGGACGCGCCGTCTTTTATACAGCACCCGTCGAACTTTCTAGCCTTATCACTGGTGGTCGGGCACGCTCTAGAATAAGCTGGACGGTCCGCGTCCTGCGTGCAATCTTAACAAAACGATCTACTATAATCGCGAAGCTTCTCGAACACTGAGGCGAGGTCTGCGCCGAGCATTGCTGACAATCTTTTGTGCGTGGAAACCGAATGCAGTAAAACTAATACAAGAAATGCGCGTGGCAATGCCCCCTCTGAAAAAGCATCATCCCGATGCTTAAAAAAAGAACACGGGGGGGAAAAATGCATGTAACAATAAATAACAACAATAAATCAAGAAAGTACAATCATCAATAAGCACAAGCAAGAAAGTACAGCAATAAAGTAAAAAGTGTGCAGTCTTCAGTTCAGGTTCACTACCGCGCGAAAAACGCCTTGAGGCGCACGACGTGGACGACTTCTGGTCGCGCTCGGCGCCGTTGTGAATTCGTAATGCCGTCCAGCTTTTCCAGCGCTTTCCAGCACGTCCCAGCGTCACAGCGGCCAAGCCAGCGCCCCTACCAGTGCTATCCAGCTCTTTCCCAGTGTGCTTACCAAAGTACCAGGGAATCCCAGCCTGTACCAGTATTGCCAGTGTGATCCAGTGCAAAAACACGTACTGGTATCACGCTGTGGGTGCTGGAACGGTGCTGGTTTTTGCAATAGGGAGAGAGGTTTATTATGAGAGACAAGCTTAGACGTCGGCCTGAATCAGTTTTCTGACCTGCTACTCAGCGTTAGGAGAGAGGAGAGAGAAGGTGTTGGTGATGATGAGGATGAAGGTGATGATTGATCGAGACCTTGAATGCCCGAAAACTATTTACAGTCTTTTTTTTGGAGTTCTGTCTCACGCAAAAACTTGTTCAGTGCTTTGAAGATATTGCGCTGATGACGACGCGTACGTCCCAAAAGAAGATTTTCCAATACTTGTTGCTGGACAGAATTCAACAAAAGGTGGCCATCGATTTTCTTTGCATACTATATCGCGGGCAGACGTACAAGAGGTCTTAAAAGGTCTCCAGAGTAACACATACCTCGTGATTCGGACTATCTGCACGGCCAATAAGGTGCAGGTAGCGACGAGTGAATGCCACACCGAGGCGTAGTCTGTGCAGAAGGCTTAAACTGAACCTTTTCATGGTTGACAGTATTTCCACGTGAATATCTGGGTCTTGTTCGCGAAGATGGCGGTGACGATTACTTAATAAAGGCCAATATGCTACACCAGTTTCGTGGAGGAGATTATACACAACGGCGTTAGTGTCCGACCGTGAAAATGGAATGGACGACATTGTGACGTTGACGTGGCCATCTTTGCCTCCACATCGGCTTGCTCGTTTCCATGTAGGCCGCAGTGCCCTATAATCCAATAATATTATATACGATGGCCTGTTTTCAGGGCTAACTCGTCTGATTCGGCCACTTCATGTGCAAGAAAATATGGCCCTCGTTTTAGCACCGAATATATTACTTGAAGCGCTGGTTTAGTCACAAAATTTAGTCCATTTGTGAGGAGGCTGCGTCGATATAAAGCGAATTACCTCGCGGATGGCCACAATCTCTGCTACCGTCGATGTTGTTCGGTGGTCTAGATAGAAGCGTTCGCTGGTTCACAAACTTGGTATGACGAACGCTGCTGTTGAAGCGATTGGTAACAGATCCATCAGTGAACATGTGTATGGAAGTGGTATATTCAGTAGATCTATACGACAAGGTTAATTGATTTAGGCCACACGAGGGTAAACGCGATTTTTACGCATTCTAGGATTAGCACACTTCAGGTCTTGATAAAGTACATGTACAGTTTTGTAGTGCCCACTACGACATAATTCGTCGTTTTGCGAATCAGGAAAGGGCTTACTACGCGTCCGTAAGGCGACATGCGAATCTACGCAACTGCTCAGTTTGTTTATGCTTTTGTTGATGATTGTGATTATTAGAGGCCGGATTTTTAGGCACTAAAAAATCGCGTTTTAGGCGCAGAAAACAGGCAGGCAAAACACCGTTTTAGGCCCCCAAAATCGTAAATATAGGCACAATAAATATTTGCAAAAACTCAAATTTTTGAAGAGACACGTGTGCGACCTGTGTCTACGACAGGAAAGCAAACAAATGTTATTGTTTATGATGGCACAAAGGCGTCATTGGTTTAACATAGCCATGCTATTGTCCGTTTTCCCGCACGGTTTCCAGAACACGGTCTCTTCTTTTATTGTCCAGCATTGGTGAGTTAAGTGTCCGCCGTCGAATAAACACGCTTCTGGGTCTCTTTCTTTTAGGCATGGCTGAGAAGGGCAGCCCAGTAGCTAATAGCCAGACCGGCAAAAGGCAAGAAGGGTCTTTTTAGCCTCGTATTGGCCTGGAGTAATCGCGCAGGGTCAATTTATCCTCTGTCTGTGAACACCTTAAAGGGCCCCTTACCAGTTTTGAGCATTTCGAGCTGGCAAGTGTAATGCATGCACTGGGCGCTAACGATCACGTCTGCCAAGATTTGCAACGCTACGCGTCCCGGAAAGAGGTGAAATGTCAGACTAAACGCCGCTTGCCCTTGATCTCACGGGCGCTCGCACCGATATGGAGGTGACGTACAACAAGGAATGGTCCTGCGTACGTCGGAGTAGTACGTGTCACAGCGAGGATTATTCGAGGCGACATCCGTAATTTGTGCAATCTGTTGCTTGAATAGAAGAATGAAAGTTGTAGAAATATGAAAACATACAAACGGAATCTGTGTGCGTTTTTATTTATTTTTTTTACTTCGAATTGAGCGTAATGCGAGACTAAGCTGCCCCCATTTCGCTTGCGTCCGTGTTCCTCGCCGTTGCCGCGTCGTGCCGGTGCCAGCCTTGACAACGCTTGGCGTGTTTTAAATTCGAATGCATTTCATAGTCGGGCTATGTCAGGCATCCGGCGTTGGCGTTGTGCGGCGTTGTCCGCGGAGGAGGAGGAGGATAGGTTGAGGAGGTGTGCGCGCCGGCAGGTGTTAGATGTGAAGCATCTTATGGCGAAGCTTAATCCGGTGGTGGTGGTGTGCGGCGTGACCACCCTTACTGCGCATGCGCAAACCCTTTCAAAAAAAATAAAAAACCTCCTCTCTCCCTCTCTCTCCTCTAGGCATCCCTCCCCGCGGCAACCACACCCTTACTGCGCATGCGCCTCCCCTCTCCCCTGCTACGCTCCCCCCTCTCTCCTCTAGGCATCCCTGCCCGCGCCGTCCACACTCCCACTGCGCATGCGCGTCCCACCTCTCCCCTCTCCTACGCTCCCCCCTCTCTTCTCTAGGCATCTCTGCCCGCAGCGTCCACACTCCCACTGCGCATGCGCGCCCCCCTCTCTCTCTCCTCTCCTACGCTCCCACCTCTCCTACGCTCCCCCCCTCTCCCTCTCTCGACTCGCGACGCCGACACAGGCAGCGTCTGCTAGCGAGTTTGCTAGCAGACGCTGCCTGTGACTGCTAGCGTCTACTGCTCGCTAGCAGACTAGCGTCTGCTAGCGAGCAACGTCTGCTAACCGACTGCTCGCGCTGCACAACCGTTCACTGCCCACCCCGTATATATGGCAATGGATCTTGACCTCCAAGGTGGTGCCGGTGGGAGATTTCTCCTGTGCGTTGTTGAACAATAAAAATTCGCAGCGTGCGCCTTAACTAAAAGCGGACTGCGAGTCTCTGTGTCCAGTCGGAGTCTTCTGTCTCTCATTGCACATTAACAGCGATTGGTATGTTCCAGTAGGAAACACCGCTCCATCGCTGCTTGCTTTATGCATCCCCAGTTTTAAATGCGAATGCATTTCTTAGTCGGGCTATGTCAGGTATCCGGCGTTGGCGTTGTCCGCGGTGGCCTCGGCAGGTGTTATAGTGAGTGGAGAGGATGAGCGCGCTCTGGTGCGTGAGGGCGCTCGCATCGCGGGAGCTCGGCGGAGCTATATATGAAAAAAAAATTAAAAAAAAACGAAAAAAAAGAAGAAAAGAACAAAAGAACATTAAGAAAAAAGTTAAAAAAAATAGAAAAGAAGAAAAAAAATAGAAAAAAAAGCAAAAAAAAAAAAAAACAGGCGCTGCGCCGTGCTCCCGACCAGGCTGCAGAAATTTGGCACCTTTTCCTTCTTCGAACCACAACCACCATATATAAATGGAGTGAAGCATGCGCGAAATGCATTCGCATTTCCTCACGATTCCCTTCGGGGAGGTGGGGGGCATTTTTTTGATGCATCCTCCTTTACAGCAGTTCCAGCGGTGCGACGCGCTGTGTCTTGGTAAGGATATATCATCCATGCCAGCCTCTCCAAGCGCTCAGATGGATCCATCCCACAGAAACATGCAGTACACTATAGAGAGAACGCCGAAACGATACAACACCGCTTGTGTGCACGACCTGGCTTGGCCATGTCATGCGCACACTGTGTAACCTTGGGTTCGCATGACGTGTTGATGCGTACTGCGTCGTGTAATCTTCCGGCTCCGAGTTGCTCCGATACCGAAGAGGGCAAGAAAGAAATTTGGCTTGCGAGTGGCAAAGATTTCAAGCTCACCTACCAGCATCATGTTTTCGCGGCTCGTAATGAACCAATTTAAAAATTCTTGCTGTACAAAGCTCTTCATTGGGCACGCAACAACTTCGAGTGTCTAACTAAAATTTAACCTGGTGAAGCGCACTATAAGAAGTAAATTACAAACAAAACAAAAGCCGAGTGCACATCTGTTTTTTTTTTACCTACACTCAACATTCCCCTCACGGCACTCCATGCATGGTTTCGCATTCGTTCTCCATTTTCCAGCTGCTGCACAGAGGCAGCTCCTATTTTCTGCCCCAACCACACCCAGGTCTTCAAGGAGGTGCTTCAGTTCCTTGGGAACACTTGACTGGAAAACCGGCTGTAAAAGCCGCCCGCCACGTCCTCGGCCACGGACGCCACTCTCCTCTTTTCTCCTCTCCTCTTGCCACCTTTATTTTCCTCTCCTCATTGCACTCTATACGCTGGGACGTGCTCCCATTTAGGGTAGCAGAAATAGCGCCTTTTCCTCTCCCCCTCCTGCTCTCCCTGCTCCAACCGCTCGCGCCATGTCAGTGCGGTGGGGTAAAGTGGCCGGCGTGTCCCATATCACTGCTGCTAGCGGTTGCTTACCCGAAGTTTTTTGAACTAGGAAACTAGGTTGTGGCACCCCATAGAGTTCCGAAACGTCAATTTTGCCCGGTAACATGAATTACGGTCTCAAACTGTACTCGAAAGCAAAATTTGAGCTTAAATAGTGCTCATATGGGCGCCGTTTTTGAAAATAGGCGTTTATAGGCACTCATAGGCATTTAGGCACAAACCCCCCAAAATAGGCATTTATAGGCACTATAAAAACACTATAAAAGCCCTCCTTAACCCCCTGATTCGTGCTCACATATCAAAGTGGCACGATAGGAACGCAAGGAACAAAATAGGCATTTGCCTATAATCCGGTCTCTAGTGATTATATGTGTCTGTACGCTTTGCAATAGGTGGACTTTTATAGCACCCAGTCAATGCGCAATTCTCATATTTTGACGCATTCTACGCTTCTGCCACGCAGCATTACACTCTTTACGGAGACTAATCCCACTACATGACATTCATATAGTATTTTTCTTCGAAGCAGTTTTAATCAATCACGTGGCTCTGTGGTAAAACACCTGCTTGCCCCATGGAAGGTATGAGTTCGATTCTTACTCGAACCGAAGTTTTTTTATTATTTATTTCATTTGCGTCTACCTTTTCTTTTTTTTTCCTTTTTCTTCTACAAATAAATTAAGCGCCACTCTGCTATGAACTGTATTATTTTGTTATCTAGACGGGTAGCGCTGGTTTATAGTAATATTTATAAATGCACTAATACATTTTCTTTGTCTTCATTTTCAGCGAACATGTGTGCCTTACGGCCCCATTTGTGCATGTAAATTTGCAACCGTATATCTTCCCACTTCCATGGTCATTCGTGACCGCAGTATACTACAAATACAAAAATTGGGGGACCCTTAATCTTCGCCCTTAAGAGCTGAACGCGATAGCGATATCCTGTCCCGAGTGCCTACTTCAGCCACTTATTGCATACTTGCTATGCACCCACTACGTGGTGTTAGGGAATACGCGCAGTAAGGTGTGTGCCGTTTGTAATGGGTGGCCGGCTTTAAACAACGAAATCGTTATGATAGTCATATTCTGACGCCCGATGGCAATGTACGCTTGTACCACGCAATATTCCTGGGATATTACATGTTATATGGCGACGCCTTTATAAAAGACGCTTGCGTTTGCGAAGCATGAAAGGTATTTCGACTGCATCTCCAAGCAGAGGAAGTTATTTTCACTGTGTTTCCAAGCAGAGGCGTGGCTGTGTGGTAGAACACTTGCTTGCCACACAGACGGCCCGGGTTCGATCTTCACTCGGACCTCGGAATTTTTATTATTTATTTTATTTGCATCTTTCTAGATTTTTCGGTCACGGACAAGATGATGATTTTTCGCTCACAACCAATGACGACGACGCCGACACCGACGCCGACGCCGTAATTTCTGCGAAACGAGCTCTTTAACGCTATCGCGTTTATAATTCAATTAAGAAAATAATCTCTTTTTTTTTTTTTTGGTCACGAACAGCGCTGATTTGTCGCTAATGACGCCGACACCGACACCGCAATTTCTGCGATACGAGCTCTGTAACGCCATTGCGTTAAAACGCGAACGCATTTGTGACGCCGCATCTCATGCATTGTCCACTGAGCTTTGTCTGGCCCGAGGCGAACGGCTGGTATGCGTGTAGCGCAATGCCTTTCTCATGTGAATGAAAGTAGGACAACTCGACACCAATGATATTCGGGACAATCTTTCTTAAAGCCTTCCCGACGCAATTCCTAAATGTTTGCCTTTTACACTTGCGTTGAATAATTTATTATTCCATAGGTGGTTTTATTAGGCGATGTGTTTTTCTGCGTTGGAGTGTTAAACAAAGTTCCCAGATACTGAATGTATTGTAGTTCTGATGTACACCTATAGGTAACTCCGTCTTCATTACACTGAATGCACACATACTGGCTTTTGCAAGCTCCCAGTTTTCTGTTCATCTCCATGAAATAAGCACACGTCTCGAAATTCACGCATTCTAGATACAACACCCGCACAAGAAAAATGATGAGGACCGGCGTGTGCTATATCTTCCATATTTCTTAAATGCACGTGGCATTTAAAAGAGAAGTGTAATAATGCCATGGTTCAAGCGCGTTTCTTATTGTAGCTTCTTTTTTTCAGTATGAGCAGCTGCACTTGGAATGACGTGAAGTTTTAGTGCATTTTTTTCAGCTCCACATAGTAAGTGAATCACACTGACTTCAGTTCAGTTGTGCAAATGGTCAGCATATATTTGCCGATATTGAACGTAGATTCACTTGAAATGACCATATATACGTTTCATTTCAATTTTTTAAAGCAAAATAACACCATCGATACTCTTCAAGCCGCTGTAAACAATAGGATATAAGTTTTCATTGCTATAACGGGAGCCAATATTTCGTGTTAAAAAGGGCTTCGAAAACGACAATGAAGTGGGAATAAAGTGTTTATGCGTGTTAACTTCAGTGGTCCTTACTTTTCGTGATGCTGCTATCGTCACTATCGTCACGGTGGTTGAAGCCAAAGTATTTAAGGGAACCGATGACTTTTTAGCCCCTATAGGCCACCGGACGTCAAAAACTCGCGCGACCGAGGGGGGCGCACGACAGAACCATGGCGTTCCATCAACTGGGCATACCACTGTCTTCAAAAGGAAAATAAAATAGTGAAGCGCGTTCTGGTGGTGATAGGACAGCGCTGAATGCGATACCGTACTGAAATCTCGTATGCCTACGTGGCCTACTGGGACGCTCTCGGCGTGTTTTTAGCTCCTTATTCATCCTTTCATATTGTGTTTGTGAAATATTTACTGGCGTAGCTCAAACAAAGAACTAGTTTAATAAAAACTACTTCACTGAATCAGACCGTTTGATGAAATGAATCCAATAATTAAACCTTGCACTCAGCCTAACGTCCTTATTTTTGCGGAAACTGCGCATTATCATGATCATCGCGAGTCTATATTACATCCACTGCAGGACTAAGGCATCTCCCGACAGTCGCCTGTCCCATCTTGAACCTGCGTGAGCTCATTCCATTGTATACATGCGAATTTCTCACTTTCGCAGCCTAACCCTCTGCCTTCATCGGGTACGCTACCAATCACTTTACACTCATTTCGATGCTGCAACTGACCAATGGTAATCTGTTCTTCTCTTGCGCTGTCCTGCATATTTCGAAATGCTGCAAGTCAATGAATAGTCCAAGCAGGAGCGAACATATGCAAACTAAACTTGCATTTTTAACACTTTCAGGCGCCACCAATGAAAAACTGTCTGTAAATGTGTGAAATCGATACAGTGTTACTTCGAGGCACTCAATATCCTGTTGCAAGAAAAATAATGTCAGAATATGTTAGTTTAAGTGTGTTATTGCAACTCATCCCAGTTAAGTTGTAATATCTATTTATTGGTGTATTCATGTGGGAGGTAGTGGCCAAGTACTGCACCAGGGTGGCCAAACCTGCTATGGTGAGGGAGTGCATTGCTCTCCAATGCTATTCACCGCGTGTTTACAGGAGGTTTTCAGGGCCCTAGATTGGGAAGAGTTAGGGGTAAGAGTTAATGGAGAGTATCTCAGTAACCTGCGATTCGCTTATGACATTGCATTGATGATTAACGCGGGAGACGAATTACAGCTTATGATTACTGAACTGGATACGGAAAGTAGAAGAGTAGGTCTGAAAATTAATATGCATAAAACTAAAGTAATGTGGAACAATCTTGGCAGAGAACAGCGCTTTGCGATAGGTGGCGAGACACTGGAAGTTGTAAAGGAGTACGTCTACTTAGGACAGGTAGTAACCGCGGAGCCGAACCATGAGAGTGAAATAACTAGAAGAATAAGGATGGGATGGGGCTCATTCGGCAAGCATTATCAAATCATGAATGGTAGTCTACCACTATCCCTCAAGAGGAAGGTATATAACAGCTGCATCTTCCCGGTACTTACCTACGGAGCAGAAACCTGGAGACTTACAAAGAGGCTTCAGCTTAAACTGAGGACGACGCAGCGAGCGATGGAAAGGAAAATGATAGGCATAACCTTAAGAGACAGGAAGAGAGCAGAGTGGGTCAGGGAACAAACGGGGGTTAAGGATATCATAGTTGAAATCAAGAAGAAGAAATGGATATGGGCCGCGCACGTAGCACGTCGGCAGGATAACCGCTGGTCATTAATGGTAACTGACTGGATTCCAAGAGATAGCAAACGCGTGAGGGGGAGACAGAAAATTAGGTGGGTAGATGAGATTAAGAAGTTTGCAGATATAACGTGGCAGCAGAAAGCACAGGACCGGGTTGATTGGCGAAACATGGGAGAGGCCTTTGCCCTGCAGTGGGCGTAGACAGGCTGATGCTGATGATCTTTTTATTATTTATTTATTTATTTATTTATTTATTTTACCCCTCAAGGCCAAAGGCATTACAGAGGGGGGTGGGAACAAAAAATTACATACATATATACACCAGTCAAAACAAATACAGTGAGTAATAATAACAGTAAAGTAAAACGGGCTTATACATTTAAATAACATTGGTTAGTGCTTCTCGAAAACGTTTATTGTCGGTCATTGATGTGATTTCAGCCGGAACGTGGTTCCACTCGATCGCGGTGCGGAGTGAAAATGATTGGGAGAATGTTTTCGTTTTTGAAAATGGAACACCTACTTTATGGCGATGATCTCTGCGGTGGGACATATACTGTGGTGGAAGAAGGAGTGTGCCGTGAAGAGTTGAATGATAATATATATTATGAAACAAGTTCAGGCGAGCAATTTTTCGACGCGTACTTAAAGATGGAAGAGAAAGGATGGCTTTCATGGCTGATATGCTAGCTATGCGATTGTAGTTGGAGAGAATTAAACACTATGAAGTCACTCATGCTCTGTTTCAGCATATATGGAATGTAATCTCATTGTAGAAATACAGTGCAAATTCATTTTTGGTTATGTCCATTTTGTGCAAAGAGAAATTATGCTTTTCACATGGCTCGCAGGAAGCGGCACGTCGAACTACTCATCAACCGTGGTAGTACCATCAGCAAAGAGATTATATGCAACAGTACATTGCAAACTAAAGTTAAATGAAGACAAATTTATTATGCGGGAAGTTCAATTCATCCAAAGGTTGATATATGTTGCTGTTTCTTAGACCCTAGTTGATACAGATAACAAAATCAAGTGGTGTACACAATGGAGTACATAGCGCCTCAAAAGGTTAAGAGCCCGCAAACGAAAAATACGTTTTAAAAAAGATGGGAAAACACACTTTACAAAGTAAGTAGGTGTACAAAAGCGGAAATAAAATGCAACCATTTTTGGGTTGAATATCTACTGAATAAAAACGTACATTCTTAACTCATCGCAAAAGAAAACTCCGTAGGAAAATTTCGGCAGATCCCACGTACCATGGGAATCGATGTCAGGCGAAGCATGCCGAGAGACGATGACTGTGGTGTAAATTGTTTTGTTAAGCGAAAGGTTACGAAATGACGCGAACCATATTGTCACGTGGTCGTGACGTCGGCGAAGGTAACAGTCGGCGTGTGAAAGAAGAAACTCTTTATGTGGCCGAACTTGTGGCCGGGAAACTGAAGGTCATACTACAGCAGTACACACTGGCACTGATAGCGACGAACAGAGCGTCGGCCGTCGATAATCTGCTCATCGTTGGGACGCACCGTCCTTTATACAGCACGCGTCGAACTTTCTAGCCTTATCGCTGGTGGCCGTGCAAGCTCTAGAATAAACTGGATGGTTCGCGTCCTGCGTGCAATCTTAACAAAAAAATCTACTATATTCGCGAAGCTTCTCGTACACTGAGGCGTGGTCTGGGCCGAGGATTGCTGACAACAGTCTTTTGCGGGCGGAAACCGAATGCAGTAAAACTGATACAAGAAATGCACTTGGCAATATGTACAAATCTTATACGCACAGACTTGTTTGTTGGAGAGTCGCACATGTTTTATGTAACCAGCTGTTTACAGTCGCGTAACGATGCCAGCAGCAACATGGGTACGCTGAAATGTAGAATGACTGAAACCACGTTTATTCCACTTTATAAAGCGCCCAAGGCGCTGCGATGGAAAGGGAGAGGGTATTAGAGTAGACGGAAGTGGTAAAGCTACCTCCGCTTTATTTACCGACGTTCTGGAGGCAGCTAAGTGGGGGCCGCTTGAATCTTGTGGCTGTCGCGGAGCCGATCGCCGACTGGTGGTGCTGCCGGGTCCTGGAGGAACAAGAGGCGTGTTTGCCAGAACTCGATGGCTCGATCCGGAGGCGTCGAATCTGGACAGACCTACGTCCGGAGAGAAGAAGGCCAGGGTCCCCGCTTTATGGTGGCCAGGGCACGAAGCCTAGGTGTGATGTAGAGGGGGCACTCCCAACACAGGTGGTTAAGGTCAGCACGGCAGTTGCATGTGGAGCAGAAACCGGTTACAGGTGGTGGTGTGTCACCCCTGTGAAATCGGTTAAGCAAGAAAGGAGTAAGGAGTGTTCCTGTCTAGATTCTCCGAAGCAGGACAGACTCTCGTCGTGTAAATACCTTCGAAGGAAGAGACGGTATCGAGAGTGGATTGCACACTGCTTTGAGGTAGGCGGCACGACGTTGTTTGGTCATATGCTTTTCTGCGATCGGATCTGCTAGCTCTGCTGCGGTAGCTAGAAGAGGAAAATGAGTATGATGGGCTCTGGCCAGCGCGGTGGAGAGATGAGCGCGCGCTAATCTGTGAGCCTTCTCGTTTCCGGGGATACCGCAGTGCGCGGGGACCCAGAGGATGGTGACATCATGACCGTATTCGCGGAGCCGGCTCGCCTTGTGCCATATCTTCTGCAATACAGGGTCTGTGTAAAGAACATTCGCACATGCCCGATGGGCAGCCTGGGAGTCTGTCTACACACGATAGTGAAAGAGGTCCGTTTAAGATGCAGTTTCGAGGGCGCACTCCAGATAATCTTGTATGGCCACAAGCTCTGCTCGGGTGCTGTACATCGCTTCAGCCGCTACATGATAGCGTCGGTTCTGATTTCTATTTGTATGGTCGTACCATGCAGTGGCATAACAAGTGTTACTGCTACCGTCAGTAGGAAGTGCAGCGTCCGTGTATATAATGCGTTTCGTCAAAAGGAGGCAACTCGTAGCCTTAGCGTGCCTCTTGGCGTAGGTAAGGCGCCGCATTCGCTCATAGGGTCCATATTGAGTGCAAGTGGCTTGCTATCGGTGAGTACAGTGATCTCCCATGGTGGGCTGAAATGTAGCGCTTGTGCTAGCTAGGATGGTAGCCCTTGACAGTGCTACGTACACCAACTTAAGTGGATGGCGCTTAAGTTCAATTCGCGCTAACCCGACGTGAAGCAAGTATCATTGAAGTAAACATGTAATCTTTAGTAAATTAGATGGGCAGCACGTGCAACCACGATTGAAGTTGCACTAACATTACGCCTGCATAGGGTGTTTTACAGCGAAAGCTGTTATGAGATCACAACAAGGGTCGTTTCTGCGCCGTAGTTGTCCGCCGCCGCCGCCGGTGTCCGTAACCAATATCGCACGAAATAAGAAAGAACTAAATAAATAAAAAAAAGCACCTATGACAGGACGGGAATTGAACCCAGGTCCTCTGTGTGGCAGCCCAGCACTCTACCACTGAGCTACCCCGCTGCTTGAAACTGCGGTGCAAACTGACCCTATGCAGGCTTGATGTCGGGTAAGGAATCGCGTTAACGTGTTGTAAAGTGTTTTTTAGAGCATTAAAGTAAGAACCAGGCGTCACACAATGCGAATTGCGTAACGAGTGGGTCGTTCAATGCTCCAACCCATTACAAAAGCCTGAGGCATAATTCTTCATCGTCGTCAGCCACAGCATCAACAAAGTGCACATTGTGCGTCACAAGAGCGTAGCGGGTACCGCGCTTTTCCGAAGAATGACGAATAATGGCATAGTAGACGCTTCCCCACTACACAAAAATTATGATTATATATGGCGTAGTGGGTACCATGCAATTGCGCTTGTAGTAGTTGCCCCAAGAGTGTTTAAAAAAAATTCCCCATCTCCCGCTAAAGGGAACCATGTGTGGATGCGAAGCAGCGGGGAGATAATCAGCTTGAGCGTGAGGAACGTCGCCCCTCTCATTTCACGGCAGTGGTCCGGGCGCTCATCGCGGCGCTGCACAGGAGGGACAATGAGGCGCGCGCGCTCCGTCATTTTCATACCGCGGAACTACCGTGGCGCCCCCCGCGGAGTATGCAGCTGTCACACCACCTGTCGTGCGCACCGCTCCGCAGAGGGGATTCCTAGAGGAAAGGACGGGGGGGGGGGGGGGGGGGGCGTGCATGCCCTGTGGGGGGTGTGGGACGCGGGAACCGCTCCGTGGAGTAGAGGATTCTTAGAGGAGAGAAAGGGGGTGAGCGTAGGAGAGGAGGGAGAGAGGGGGGAGGGGACGCGCATGCGCTGTGGTGGTGTGGGACGCGGGAAGGAGGGACGGACTAAGCCCCCTCCAAACACATGCAAGCAAGATTAAGGAATGGGGTCAACCTGGGCGACAGACACCACCTGCCTAGCCATTGCTAAGCAGCCTCTCTGTGCTCTCGGCCATGACTCAAGGAATGGGGGTCAACCTGGGCGACGGCATCTGCCTAGCCATTGCTAAGCAGCCTCTCTGTGCTCTCGACCATGACTCTGATGACTGTGTTAGGGTTGACGGCCTTCATATTACTACAGTGTTCTGGTTCGCATAATGGGTGCTTCCCTACTTCATGAAAGTGGCCGGACGCGGGACGGGGGGACGGGGGGACGGCGGACGGGGGGACGCGGGACGGACACGGGAGCCCCGAGCATAAGATGCTTCGCATCTAAAAAGGTTCAGAAAGGCCGCTCTCCCAGATTTCGCTGTGACTGTGCTGCGCGTTCTGCGCAGGCCTGGCGGTTTTTTTTCGAAAGGAGTTCCCAGACATGGAGTGGCTCCGTGGTAGAATACTAGATTGCCACGCAGAATGCTTGGGTTCGATTCCTGCCGGGACCATAACATATTGTCACGTGGTCGTGACGTCGACGAAGGCAACAGTCGGCTTGTCAAAGAAGAAACTGTTTATTTGGCCGAACTTGTGGCCGTGAAACGTAAAGTTAGATTACAACAATGCACACTGCCAAGATAGCGGCGAACGGAGCGTCGGCCGTCGATCAACAGAACATCGTTAGAACGCGCCGGCTTTTATAAATCATGCGTCGAACATTCTAGCCTTATCACTAGTCGTCGCGCAAGCTCTGGAATAATCTTGAGTGTTACCGTCTTGCGCGCAATCTTAACAAAACGATCTACTACAACCGAGAAGCTTCTGGAACAATAAGGCGCGGTCTGCGCTGAGTACTGCTGATAGTCTTTGTGGGCGGAAACAGAATACAGTAAAAGAAACGCGCGTGGCAATATACTCCTTGCATTCGTCGGGCCAACGCTGCCGATGTCGGTTTTCCTTAACGCTCTCGCATTTAAAACACCTGTGGCGCATACCCACATACCGCGGCGCGTGGTATACGAGTATGGGCCACATGTGTCTTGACGAAAGGTTTGGAGGTCGTACACGATGGCATTTTCACATTATTCATGTCAACCTTCCCATACTAATTTCTGTCTACCCCAAGTTAAGGAGGTGATCAAGAGAGCACCCAGACGTAGGCGGCCATATAGATAGATAGATACTTAGATAAAAACGCTCAAAGTGTCTGCAGTACGCAAAGAAATGCTTCGCATTTAAAATGCACCACCACAATTTCACCAAGTGACCACACGGCACAGTGTACAAGTATAATCTTGTGAGTAAAAAAAACGGAATTCCGTAATGAATTCAATTTTGGAACTGTCCGTGGGAAACTGGTATATTTAAAACTATGTTTTGACAAAACTAGAGCAAGTAAATGCGCATGAACGTAACGAGCCCTTCAGAGTGACGGAACCTTGATACGCCACGGAAGCTTAAGCTTCAGTTTATTTGTTACAATCATGCGATTATAACGAACTAATCTTTCTTAGGGCTTTCGGTGTTAGTATATGGCGTGTGTGCATTAACTGTGGCGGAATACTTTCAGTTTTGCCAAATATAAAATTATCACCTTTTTTTATTGTTTTTTTTTCGCTTCATAAAACCTTTTTCGTATGCAAGTACCACACTTTTGAGGCGTATTATAGCAGAGGTTAATAAATGCTTGCATATCGGCAACCCTTGTTTATTGCCGTACCCTTTCTGTTGTCATCTTGGCTCTTCGAGTTACGCTTACCAGTGAACGCTCCATGGATCGCTAGTTGGTTTGTATAGTCTTCTCGAGTTCTTCTGTAAATCTAAAGGCTTCTCCCCATAAGGTGGAATTGGCAGAAAACAATCGTTCTGCCCTTTCTTCGTTAGTCACCCCGGTTAGTTACCCGTCATGAATGGAGAATGCTTACCGTGTGCGCCTATCCAGGTCTTTTGCGTAGTAACGTTCCACCGTACTCTTCGCTTTATCAGTTTATTTCTTGAATCGCTTTCTTTTCAGTTCGTAGCCGTTATTGCTCAAAAGCAATAACGTCGGCGTGGTGGTTAGACGCTTTGATGAGCCTCACGGTGCTCTGGTGCTCCTTGTTCACCGCGCACACGCGGCAGTCGATGCGAGGGCTGTTTCCGTCCCCGGCGGATGACCAGACCACGTGCTTGGCCACGCCCGAGAACACCGCTAGACCGGGCTCAGCTGATCCCGGGCTCAGCTGATCACGTCGCCGCCGGCTCGCCCGTAGGCCCCGACCGTGACCACAAGCATGGTCGAGTGCCCGCGCAGCTAGGTCGTCCGTGCTCAACAGCAAGTCCACCCACGAACAGGACGGGCGGCGCAACGGACCGGTAGCCGCCACGATCGCCCCCTTCGTCGGCTGTTCTTCGCCTGCTGCCTCAAAGAGCCTCGTTGCTCGAGCCATCGAGCCCTTTCTCGCACTCTCCACGAGCGGCCCGGCGCTCACCACAATGTCGCGCTCTTCTTCTTCGGTCGTTTACAAGCGCGGCTTTTAAAATGGACCCCAACTCATGACACTCTGTATTTATACCCTCTTACCTGCTCCTTTACTTCCTCTTCAAGCTAACTTCCCGTTACCGCACCGTTACTATACCATACTAGACATGCCTATGCTCTTGATGGTTCGGGCTGCGAGACGACACACATAGCTGTACTATTGGCATGTTCAGCTGGCGGCACCGGTGGCGTTTTCTGTGCACCCGTGCGGTGCCGTACGTTCGTCTGGGCACCACGCGTGAGATGGCGCACGTTCGGCTGGGCTGGCCACGACACGAGTGCACGCCACCGCGCCACCGTGGAGTTTCATAGTGGAGCGCGGTGCAATCCCATCGTTCCATCAGTGCAGGTAGAGTGTACTAGTGCAGGCGTAATTTACAGCTGGCGCTGCCGCAAAACACGGCCGGACGGGAGGGAAAACGTGGCGTCGTGCAAGCGTCTCTCATTCTCTGGTTTTCCGTCGTTTGCGCTCTTATTTTAAGTGCGAATTGGCCGCTGGAAGTGGTCGTCTGCTACATGGTGTCTCTCGCAGACGGCGCTTCTGTCGCAAATTCACGTTTGGTGGTTCACACGTTCGTCCGGCCCGTATCGGAGCGCGGCACTCAGGCAGTGTTTGACGTAAATTCCCTTCCACCACCACGGTGCCAGTGCGGCTCAGCCGAAGATGCCATATGTTTTACTCTCTCTCTTTCTACATGCTCGATCCGCACCCTTACATCACTCTTCCTCACCCTCACTTCCTTTTTGCTCCCTCTAGCGTTACATGGTTTGCTATACATGGTTTTGCCTGCGTAACGCCAACTGCCGACATAAAATGACGCCATACAATAACACCATGCTCACTTCCTCATTTCCTTCTTCCTCACCCTCGCTTCCTTTTCACGCCACCTGGCTATACATGGTTACGTTATAGATGGCTAAGCTATACACGGTTTTGCATTCACTATACCAAGCGACATCAGACGACGATGACAGCATACGACAGCGAATGAGAGCCGGGGTCTCTTAAATGTACCGCACTTAAAAACGCTTGCTTCCCGACCTTTTGTAGAATGAAGAATTATGGTTCTCCTGCGAGTCTAGCAACGACTACACAGAGCAGCATATTTTCAAGGGGTGTGCGAATAGCGAAATTTAGAACCGAATCGAATACGAATCGTAATATCAGGAAACCAAATCGAATACGAATAGTATTCGAGTAGTAAAACGACCATTTTCAAAGCGCCCCTAGAATAGCAATGTAACCATTTTCAAAGCAGTCGAATAATTCCACAACATTTTGCTCCAAAGAAATATCGATAAGCTTTAACAAAGGAACATCACGATTACTTTGAACCGATAAAAAATAACACAGTTACGTAAACTGGGCAAGGTCGTAGGCGGCAGCAACTAGAGCCTTAGAAAGCTATTGTAATTGCCGGTTGAAATATAGCAGTAACTGCATTAATCAAGCTGGAACTTTCTTAACAGCTTTTAAATAAACCTTATATATAAATATTAGACAATATTCAAGATTCACGAACATCGGAAATGTCATGAAGAAGATGATATATAAATTTGAGACAATATTCATGATTCACGAACAACGTAAATGTCATCTAGAGGATAGTGGATTAATGACTGCCGCATCTGCGACGCTGGTGTTTTAAGAAGAAACGTCCTGGCATGACATGGCAAGAACTTTATGGTGGTCCAGAGAAACTATGGCCCAAGGGCAAAGCCCCTGGCGAAGTCGGTGGGTCCGCCCACGTAGGCACCACCCTGATCATGTAATCAGTATGGCGTCGATGGTCCAGTACAACCTTGGGCTACATGCATCTAGGTAATTATATGATTAAAAAAAAGAAACAATACCCTTCCATGTTCCAACGTTGCAACCTTTCAGACGTTCTCATGGGCGCTTCTTGTTCGAAAAATATTCGAAAATTATTCGGTAGGTTTAACATGCACTATTCGATTCGAGTACCCAATCGAATAGAACGCTATTCGATTTTTTATTCGAAACTTTCAAATATTCGCATAATATTTTCCCTAATATTTTCTCTAAATCATACTGTTGGGACGATGAACGCGTCTCTGCGTATCGGTAGTGGACGCCGGTAAATGTAAACAAAGCGCCACCGCCACATCCAAGTTTTTTTTTTCTTTTTGTCACAGGCTTGCTTGTCCGTGCGCTTTATATTTTTTAAATTTATGCACCAAAGGCTTTTTCTGCGCCAAGACATTTTATCCACCAAAAATTGGAGATCTTATGGCACTTACTGGTGGGGCAGTGCAGTGGAGCCAATCTTCTGCCTGTTTTCAAATATATTTTGCTTGCATCTTGCGACTACGGCGTTCTTACATGGTTTTTTTAGTTGCTTCAAGATACCCTAAATCAAATAGCCAAATACAATATTGGTATTAGGGGCGTAGCACCTTAGAGTCTCGGCTTGTCGGCGTGTCATGTTGTCGTCATAGTCACGGTTTGTCGGTACGTAATGTCGTCGTCACGGTCCATCATAAACGAGTATGCGCCAAAAAACTAGGTAAATCCCGCTACTCGCCACCGGTTCATACTATCCACAATATGAGTTATAAAGGTTCCTCGTTACTGCTTAAAACATTATGTTTGGCATAGCAGTGGTGTCAGAATCCCTGAAGAAACTTACGAATAAGCTCAAATTTATTATCTAAAACAACAGAAACAACCGTGCATCTCTACGGTAAAGAGATCAATTTGAAAAACTACTTCCCGCAACACATCTGCGGAGTGATGGTGCTTTAGTGAACTGGTAGCGAGCAGAGAAGTAAAGAATAAAGAATTGGCTGTGGGAAACAACGGCTAACACTGCATGCTTCGGCCCTTCCCGGGTTTCAGGTTTGTGGAGCTGAAACGCCCTGTAGAGATGAAACTCCCCGTAGTGCCTGCTCCAATTTCTTTTTTCGTATTTTACCTTGTGTTGGCTGAAAAAACTCGTTTGAGCAATGGCAAATGTCTGTTTGTTAAAAGAGCAGCTAAAGTAATTGCTTGACAAAGACTCTATTGAATCCTCGGGTGCGCTCTGTCGTATTTCCAAAAAAGTTAATAATAACTGGTGAGCTTAAGTTTCTTACAGGCATAATAATTAAATCATTAAATATTCTATTTTTGAATTTGATACCATTTTCGACAAATCTGTGAGGCGATTGGTTCGTTTCCCTTACCACGTTTTCTCACAGCATCATGTCCGGTAAGTATACTAGCAAACTTCGTCACTGAATGCAACAGTCAAGCTTCATATCCACGATGGTTAACAATTACCGATGAGAGATTATGTATTTTGCATTACGTATGCACCAGAAGCATCGTCAACGTATCGTGGGTTCCCTCTTAGAGACTTCATATCAACTCAACTTTTCTTTTCTGGACGACGTGTTTCGATTCTCTTTCACTGTGAAGTCACTTTCTTTGTCTGAAGCTCACTTTTGATGTTTTTCGTAGCTCTGCCCTCCAACCTCGCTCTCCGAAGTTTAGCTGCGAGTGTCTTCAGATCAAAATACCTGGTTACACTGCTGACGCTGCGTGTTCCGAAATTGGCCTGACAAAGTTCGCATTTACTGCGACTTCCCAAGTCCACGCTGTAACAGCGGAGCAGTTTATGGGACCACTCTGTCGTCGTCCCGTCTCACGTATCGTGTTGTAGCCACGCTGGTCCTACGTTTGATGCACATAAGCAGAGCAGGATGCACGTTTGGAAGGTCAGAGCGCGCTCGCCCGTGAACCCCAGCGTCGCTAAAGCGCTACATCGTCTATCAGATCCAGCGAAGTGACAGCTATACGCCAGCGTCCGTATGTAGACACAAACCAATGTAAGAAAGAGGCAGAGACGAAACGCCAGCGCCAGGAGGTAGACGCACCAAGCTCAGAACAGCAAACAGTAGAAGTGCAGTAGAAAGGAGACAGTACAACAGAAAATAGGTAAACGCAAAGCGAATCAGGTAATCACTAGAACAAAAACGGATGGAGAATATCACATAAGTACACGAAAAGAACAGAAAACAGCACATAAACACAAGAATAGAAGAGAACAGAGCGGGGAAACATAAGAAACGCAGAGGAATGAATGCTGCGTAGTTCGTACAGATATCAGTTGGTGCAGAAGTGCATTTCGTATTTTGCCAAGTGAGGTCCGCAATTTCCTGGATTCTAAACGCCATTTCACCGCCACTGTTCAGCCCTGTACTAAAGCTACGGGGTGTAAGCAAGCCACGTGCTTGCGCAGCAAAGCATAGTTCCAGATATAATTACGTTACTTTTCACAGGGTTCATACCTTTGCGATACATTTGCGATACCTTTGCGATTGTGCATCAAAAAGTGATGTGTTTATTCTTCATCGCAGAAACGTCGTATTTCTTTACTTGTATCAGTAACCGTCGCTATGGTTACAAATCAATATGGCAGCGACCATTCAGACCAGACCGCCCGCTTCGATCCGGACTTGCGCTTGCTACTCGCCCACAGCCGTCAGCGCTGTGGGCGAGTGATTTGGCGAGTGACGCGCGGAGGTGACCTGATAAATTGCAGGCGTAGGGCACCAGCATCGATGGTTCCAGCCAAGTTCATTTTGTGTTCTTCTTCAGCGCTGCTGTCTGCTTACTTTACCCACCCAACGCGTGCGAAAAAGGCGCCAGGGGGACGCTGAGCAGACGACGCTGCGCGGATAAATACATCGTATAAGGGATTCCCGGCCTTCCTACTGGATAAGGGGCCCTGTAGCCTTCTCACTGCTGACGGGAACTTCTGAGATGGAGTATAGCCATAATTACGCTGTTTCGTTATCGATTTGATGTATATCTTACGAACACTAACGCACCTCCCCGATATTAATATGACCTTTTGTTGAGGTGTGCAACGAATGCTTACCTTTAAAGAGCTGATTTGTACTCTCATATCGCTGTCACCGTTGGTAAAGTTTGATCGAGCCATCACAACGCTGCTTCCCGCAGATGCAAGCAGGCATGTCGTGCGTGGTATTACTGCCGAACTTCAGCATGGCGTATTCTTTCTCTTAGCATATGCTGGTAGGTTTGCTATACTGTAACATAATTTTTCCATTAATAGACGGGTGTACTGAGCTCACGCCTGAGCTTTCCAAAAATTCTCTCTACGCATATATATCCGGCCGTTTGCCATTGTGACAGAGCATACTATGGCCGCTGTATCAAAAATGTCCAGTTGCTGGGATCATCCGTTCTGTTGGCTGTTACACCTTGCCCACGGCACAGGGTCCCTCTGCCGCTGAGTATTACAATCACACGACACACGTTCTCTATTATTCTTATACTCCGGGCTTACTCTTCAGAAACACTGTAGAGCTGAAACCATTGTATGAGAAAAGGGACACATACGTATTGTTTGTGGAGTTGCTAGAGAATGGGAACGAAAAATTTCGCCGTAGTGATATAAAAACGGTCACACTAGCATGGCGCACCACGCTATGTTGCTTCTGCCCCCAAAAGCGGCATGTGGTGTCAAAATACACCTAGTTAAACGGACGTAGACGTACACACGCGCCATTATTTTCAGTCTTGAAGCGTTTGAATTTTACTACGTCGGAGAATGCATTCGCGCTTAACGTTGGCGTATTCAACTGGCATTCATTATTAAGGCATATTCATGTTATAAAACAGGCCATCCAGCTAATTCATGCGAACACATGCCTCCAGGCTCTGCTCCGTTCTGTAGCAGAGAGATCGATATGAATAAATTTATAAATGAATAAATGAATAAATTTAGTTTTTTTTAATGATTTTGAGTCGTTGTGGTGAGAGCCCCGCACGGGTTAGTGCATTTGCGTGTAAGTACTGAAGTACTTTATGTGGTGCTGCCCAAAGTGACAAACATTGTTCATGAAGCTCTTTCAGTGGCGTGCTCAAGCGATCCTGAAAGGTGGCTAGCTTAAGTCGAATGAAATTCGCAGGTTCCCTTATCCATTCGTCTAAGAAGATTCCAAGGCGAAAGACATCTGGTGTGGTTATTTTGCCGCGTACTTTTTATCACGCAGAAACAGCCTTTTCATTTCGCTTTTAAATTACACGAACGCCCCCAAGACGAAGTGCACGCGCCGTTGTCGTGCATTGAGCCAAGAGGCGGCCATGCGACTTTTGCCGGAGTCACGCGAACGCCCGTTTTCTCCTTTACGTGCGAAGCACCGTAGGGGCTTGGCTTGTCGGCGTCTCCTGTCGTCTCCCCCGTAACATGCACCCCGACCGAAACCGCGAGCGACGGAAAGCTAGAGCAGCAACCCTCCATAAAGCGTACGGCGGGGAACGGGATGCTGTGTGGGTAGATGCTGCATGCGATCAGCACGGAGCCACAGCGGTGGCCTACACACCGAACACCCCTCCATTAATAAAAGAATTACCTCCTGGAACGAAACCAGAAGAAGCGGAAGAGATCGCTATTGCGCTAGCGCTCGGCAGTTCCAATGCTACCTACATCCTAAGTGATTCAAAAACTGCATTGCTAAATTATGCTAGGGGCCGAGTTCACCCTACCACACTCCACATGCTGACCCAGCACCCCCCATCATCCCGCAGTGCTGAGCTCATCTGGGTGCCCGCGCATTCGGGAAACCCTGGCAATGAGGCCGCCGATTCTTTAGCCCGAGGGTCTAGAAACCGGGCACAGGCGGATCTCGTGGAGGGTTCCTCGAAGGAGCGGGCGTGTACCTTTGCTGAGCTCACCGCGAATGCTCGTGCCGAAAGGCAGATATAGCCACCTCCCCCACTCTTCCCTTACTACCAGGCAACAGCACATATGGCGCCGTCTGCAAACACGCACCTTACCTACCCCCTCCCTCCTCTCCCACTACCAACCCATCCCGCCTTCCTGCCCTCTGTGCAATGCACCGAGGGCAAACCTGACCCACCTTCTCCTGGCCTGTCCGTCTTCTCCTCCTCCCGACGGGCCGGTGCCACTGAAAACCTGGGAGGACTGGGAGACCTCGCTACGCTCCACGGATCCGACAAGGCAGAAGATCGCCGCCAGCCGGGCTGCCGACGTCATGGACTTACTAGGCATGAACGTTTGAGTGTAGTGGGGTCGCGCGGGGACCCAGGGGACCAGGGAGGTCCCGAATTTCCTCGAAATAAAGTTTTTTCGACTCGACTCTCCTGTCGTCACGGTGAATCATGTACTTACGGTCCATCGTAAAATCGGGTATACTCCACAATGGGTAAATCCGGCTACTCGCCACCGGTACACTGACAATGAAGAAGGCAATAGTTAGCCCAACAAATAGCCGACGACGTTAGTGAAGAAGGGACACCCTTACATGCCCTTACTCAAACCGGCATCTAGGGAAATAGCAGGAGAAGCAGAAGAAGAAGCACCTTAGGGTAAGCTGCATTCCGGCGTACTTTTGTGACGACGTTAACACCCGTCGCAACATGTCCGGTTTGAGGCTTGGCGCCAATAGTGCCTCAGCAAAAAAAAAAAGCTATCTAAAAACACCGCATGCTTGCCCCTCCCCCCGGTTTCCACGTTAGTGGAGCTGAACTCCTTATACTTACATACCTCGCCCCTTCTGAATTATTTTTGTTTTTTTTAATCACGCGAACGGCACGAAGGTGAAGTGAATGCGAGCTCGCGCACGTCGATGCACATGGTGTGCTGTTGGTCATGTGATCGTCCGCACAATCTCGCGTTGACGCCGGCTTTTTTGTTCAACGTCACGTTCGCTTGAGAAGTGCAAAAAGTTTAGAGTAAAGTGTAAATGTGCTTACGTGTGTTACCCATATGCTTGCTCATTAAGCGAGTCTTGTTCTGAGTTAGAAAAGTTGTAAAAAACTTACGACTTAGCTGTCAGAGCCTTGTGTTCTCATGTCATTTTTAAATCTCTCTACTCTCGAGCACAAAATAGGCGGTCATTCTACTTTAGCATTCTGCAACGGTACTAACATTTTACGCGTGACAAACAATGCGTCGTTGATATGATGCCCAGCTGTGCCTAGTGTTGTTAAAACAACACCATGAATGCGTACGTCACCATTCGAATATACATAAAAACCTGAGACCATTTATTGTTGTGCCAGCTAACAGCCTACTGGCTCCTTGAACGTTCGAAGCCACGACCTTGGGATGGCACGTCTCGGCGCAGTCTATATCATGTTTTTTCGCTGCCGCAGCCCTCTTGATGTAAGTATTGCTGCAATCGCCCCGTACAGTAGATGTTATAAGGTCGAATCTACATCCCACAGC
The DNA here is from genome assembly GCA_030522465.1 of Rhipicephalus appendiculatus. Lineage (NCBI taxonomy): Eukaryota > Metazoa > Arthropoda > Arachnida > Ixodida > Ixodidae > Rhipicephalus > Rhipicephalus appendiculatus. Next base: position 51,330 of record JALIZH010011785.1, read on the forward strand.
ATGCATTCTAAGACTTGGTCTGTCGTTTATTTACTTTATGGTACGGCACGTTAAACTTTATTCAATTCCTGAAGATCAACCCTTAGGTTGACGCAGGCGGCTCCCACGTTGGGACAGTAGATGTTTAACCTTTCCGCTGTATCGTGGGCCTTCTGGACGGCCTGTGCTTGATCTGAAAGAGCTCCACTGTTAGCGACTCTTTGCCACCAGTCGCTTTCCTTGTCACAGTTCCTGAAAGCCACAGGACACTGCTAAAGCTTATGGTCCAGAGTAATGATGCCATTACACTTCTCTAAATTTCCTGAACAAAGCTTATTATTCGGTATCAATAAACCATAGAAGTAACTATTGAACACATCAGTATTGAGTTTCATCTTTTAAATGTTTGTATTTGCCTGGAAAGTTTGTGAAAAATTGTGTCTTTTGCCTAAACTATGCCTCTTTGCATGGAAGAGTTATAAAGAAGCACTCGACACACTCATGCGTGCAGTTAAAATTACAAGTGACATCAAAATTATAGATTTAAGAGCTGCGTTCTTAACTACACAACACGTATAAAATTTCTTGCTCATTTATTGGAAACACGTATATCATGTACAAAATGCCGTGCCGACACTGACGCACACGGCAGTACCACAGCAGCGGGAACAAAACATATTAAAATATGAAAAAACTGCCGCCTTGACTAAACAAGCGTGCTGTCACACAAACTCGCTCTCTTATGTCCCCTCGTGCTATTGAGCCTGGCCATTATATGCGCATAGTTGCCGTTGAATAGATATGAAAAAGAGAGTGTTCTCAAGCTGAAAGTAGCCAAAGTAGCTGCGCCATTCAACTTTATTGCTAAACTAGTAACCAATATGTCAGAAGTGGAATTACAAGGCATGTTTACTAATGAACGATAAATAATGTAATCTCGACTAAGCAAGAACACGGAAGTAAACGTACAATTTCTTTGCATTCTTTCGTCTTCATGCCACAGGTAAGATACAACACACGAACACCAGTGCTGGTGTTCCTTCTTTCTCTCACCTCGTTATTCGCGCTGAAACCACTCAACAAGTTCAACAACATCCAACTCGCCCAAATGACAGTTCCTTTACTTCTGTTCAGCCACTTTGAATAAACCACTCTGCGTTTTCCTAAACCGTGCTTCAGAGTGCTACTGTTACTGGTGGCCCGAACTACGAGCACGACCTTCCATGGAGCAGCGCGAGAATCCAGACGATCTCAACTCTGGTACTCCTACCATGGCAACCGACCAGGTACTCTCTTCGAGTGTCGTAGGAGCTACTACCACCATAACGCTACCGCAGCTGTGGCTTGCCGATCCCTCGTTATGGTTCGTACAAGCCGAGAACAAGTTCCGCATTCATCGCGTCACGTCAGAAGTTCGCAAGTACGAGCTACTCCTCGAAGCGTTGCCGCCACAGGCAATGGCCGAGATACGCGACATCCTCGCGCGACCGCTTGGTGAAACTCCATATACGACAGTCAAACAGACTCTTCTTCGCCGCCTCGTTCAGCCTACACATCGGCGCATTCAACAACTCCTGAACAACGAAGAGCTTGGGGACAAAGGTCCCACCCAATTCCTACGTCACCTGCAGCTCCTGCTTGGGGACCAGCCGGGCTTCTTGGACACAGCTATACTACATGAGCTGTTTCTGCAGCGGCTTCCACCTAACGTGCGAAGAGCTCTTGTCCCAGCTCAGCATAAGTCCCTGCCGGAGCTCGCAGAACTGGCTGACGACATGATGGACGTTGCTCCGGCAGTCATCAACGCTGCCCGTCCTGCTCCGGTTTCTGAAGTAGATTCCCTTAGAGAAGCAGTAAAAGACCTCGCAGCTCAAGTAGCCGACTTGCGCCTGGAACTGCAAAACACTCGCAACTTCAATGGCCAGCCTTGTCCACATCGACAGCCTCTCACGTCGCCTTCTCCGCCACGACCACTCCACCAACCTGAGAGCAGTTTTCCAACACAGAAGCCATGCTACTATCACCCACGTTTTCGTGCCGCGGCTCAACGGTGTCTGTCACCCTGTTCGTGGCGCATGGGAAACGCTCAGGCCGATCGTCAATAACAGCGGCGGGCGATCACGGCTAATCATCAAGCCGCCTCTTGTACATAACCGACCGAACCACAGGACTACGCTTGCTGGTGGACACTGAGGCAGAGGTCAGCATAATCCGTGCTTCCAAGGCTGACCGGCGTCTCCGCGAAAAGTCAACTCCTCTACAAGCGATCAACTCTTCTGTCATCTTAACTTACGGACAGAAGTCTCTGATCCTCGATCTCGGCCTCAAGAGAAGGTTACAATGGCTATTTTGGATAGCTGACGTCCGCTATGCCATCTTAGGAGCCGATTTCTTGAGACATTTTCATCTGCTCGTGGATATGAGCCGCTGTCGCCTGGTGGATGGCATTACCGGATTGACGGTCAACGGTTTTCTGTAACAAGCCACGGCCCTAAACCCCACTTTCGTGAAGCTACCTACCTTGCCGTATACAGCTCTACTCGGCGAGTTTCCGGAGATTACTACACAGTCTCCGATGGATAAGCCCCCTAAGCACTCTGTGACCCATTGCATCGTTACCACAGGACCACCTGTCCACTGCCGCCCTCGCCGACTCGGTCCTGATAAACTTCGAGTTGCTCGCAACGAGTTCGAGCACATGTTGCAATGGAAGATTGTTCGCCCGTCATCAAGCTCGTGGTCATTGGCGCTGCACATGGTTCCCAAGAAGAACAACGACTGGCGGCCCTGTGGTGATTATCGTGCACTCAATGCGGTCGCCGTTCCAGACCGATACGCGTTACCAAATATTTAGGACTACACTGCCTTTTAAATGCGAATGCATTTCATAGTCGGGCTATGTCAGGCATCCGGCGTTGGCGTTGTGCGGCGTTGTCCGCGGAGGAGGAGGAGGAGGATAGGTTGAGGAGGTGTGCGCGCCGGCAGGTGTTAGATGTGAAGCATCTTATGGCGAAGCTTAATCCGGTGGTGGTGGTGTGCGGCGTGACCACCCTTACTGCGCATGCGCAAACCCTTTAAAAAAAATAAAAATAGAAAACCTCCTCTTTCCCTCTAGGCATCCCTCCCCGCGGCAACCACACCCTCACTGCGCATGCGCCTCCCCTCCTCTCTCCCCTGCTACGCTCCCCCCTCTCTCCTCTAGGCATCCCTGCCCGCGCCGTCCACACTCCCACTGCGCATGCGCCCCCCCTCTCTCTCTCCCTCCTCTCCTACGCTCCCCCCTCTCCCTCTCTCGCCTCGCGACGCCGACACAGGCAGCGTCTGCTAGCGAGTTTCTTGGTTGAAAAAACCGACTGCTCGCGCTGCACAACCGTTCACTGGCCACCCCGTATATATGGCAATGAATCGTGACCTCCAAGGTGGTGCCGGTGGGAGATTTCTCCTGTGCGTTGTTGAACAATAAAAATTCGCAGCGTGCGCGTTAACTAAAAGCGGACTGCGGCGGAGCTCGGCGGAGCTATATATGAAAAAAAAGAAATAAATAAAAAAAATTAAAAAAAACAAGAAAAAGCAAAAAAAAAAAGGCGCTGCGCCTTGCTCCCGACCGGGCTGCAGAAATCAGGCGCCTTTTCCTTCTTCGAACCACAACCCCCATATATAAATGGAGTGAAGCGCCCGCGAAATGCATTCGCATTTCCTCACGATTCCCTTCGGGGAGGTGGGCGCATTTTTAACCGACACAACAGTATATTCGAAGATTGATCTCGTGAAAGCTTATCACCGGATCTCCGTTGAGCCTTCCGACATCCCAAAAACTGTTATAACTACCCCATTTTGCCTTTTTGAATATTTAAGAATGCCTTTCAGCTTGCGCAACGCAGCTCAGACATTTCAGCGCTTGATAGACGAAGTCACCAGAGGTTTGCCGTTTTGTTTCGCCTATATAGATGATCTTCTCGTCGCCAGCAAGGACGCCGAAACACACAAGGCACATCTACGCCAACTCTTCAATCGACATCGGGACTACGATCTGGTCATAAATCTTGAAAAATGCCAGTTTGGCGTATCCGACATCGCATTCCTCGGATATCGCATCACAAAAGATGGCATCACTCCTCTGCCTGACAAAGTTGAGGCTATCATCGACTAACCCCAACAAAGTCCGCACGCAGTCTGCGACGTTTTCTCGGACTCGTAAATTTTTATCGCCGTTTCATCCCGACGTGCTCTACACTGCTGAAGCCTCTTGAAGCACTACTGTCTACTTCGAAAGCTGATTCGGCCGCTCTTCCCTGGGACACGGTCGCTGATGAAGCCTTCGCCACCGTGAAGACCAAGCTCGCCAAAGCCACTCTCCTACACTACCCTTCACCAACTGTCCCCCACTAGCCTTATGGTGGACGCTTTTTCAGAAGCAGCTGGAGCCGCTCTTCATCAATGGATCAACGGTGCATGGGCTCCTATCTCCTTCTTTTCCCGAAAGTTACGCGACACTGGACGCCGATACAGTACTTTCGGACGGGAGCTCCTCGCGGCCTACTTTGCGGTGAAGCACTTCAGGTACTTTCTCGAAGGGCGAGAATTTGCCATTCTCACCGACCACAAGCCACTTGTTTCAGCTTTACGCTCCTGCACTGCCACTCATACTCCTAGATAGCTTCGGCACCTCGCTTTCATTGCCGAGTTCATCACAGACATACGCTACGTCAAAGGCAGCCTTAACAGTGCAGCGGACGCTCTTAGTCGCATCACCATCAACGCCACAAGCCCCATCGACGTTTCCTTGTCTTCACTCGCCGAGGCACAAGCATTGGATGATGACTTCCACGAGTCCGATCATCTACATCCCTCCGAGTAGAGCAAGTTAACTTTCCCGACCACGACGTCACGCTCTGGTGCGATGTTTCACACAACTGTACTCACATCTACGTTCCTTCAGATCTGCGTCGTGCTGTTCTTCATACCCGGCACTCAATCTGCCATCCAGGTGTACGAGCTACGCAACACCTGGTCACAGAACGCTATGTGTGGCCGCGCATACGCGCTGACATTCGTGACTAGGTTCGCACTTGCACAGCGTGTCAGCATATCAAGGTACAACGTCACAACAAGCCTCCATGGGGAAAATTCCCGCTTCCTGATGCACAGTTTGACACCATCCATCTGGATATCGTCGGACCTTTGCCACCATGCCGGGGATATACGTATTTGCTTACGTGTATTGACAGGAACACAAGGTGGCCTGAAGCAGCTCCAATGCCTGACATCACGGCGGAGACAGTCGCTCGTACTTTTCTGTCTACCTGGATTAGCCGTTTCGGCGTGCCATGAACGGTGACTACTGATAGAAGCAAACAGTTTGAGTCCGCACTTTTCACCTCTGTGACACCTCTTCTGGGGTGTGCGCGCATTCGCACCACTGCGTATCATCCTGCATCGAATGGCATCGTAGAGAGACTACATCGTCATATGAAAGCAGCACTCGCCTCTCAGCCTCATGCCGATGATTGGGTATCACACCTTCCCATCGTGCTGCTGGGCCTTCGGTAAATTCTCCGACCAGAACTTTCCTGCTCTGTAGCTGAGATGGTTTATGGCTGCACACTCCGGTTGCCGGGTGACCTCGTCAACCCCGTAACTACACAGAGTGTTTCGGATCCATCTTCTTTCGTCCAGCGTCTGCGGATCTACATGAAAAACTTTCGCCCATCGCCAACTTCGGCTCACACGAATAAGAATGATGATTTCTGCCGTCAAACCTACAGACATCCTCACACGTTTTCGTCCGCGTTGACGCGCCTTGTCGGGCTCTTCAGCCTCGCTATGATGGTCCTTTTTCAGTCATAAAACGTTCCGAACATCATTTTACAATCCTGCGCAATGGGCGCGAAGACACAGTCACAATCGAAAGGATAAAGCTGGCACCCACTATCAACAGCTCCGTTTGACAAGCTCTTCAAGTGCCAATGGCCACTTTTCCGCAGGGGTGGGCCCACCTGTGGCGGACTTTTCTTCTTCTTCTGGCGCCCAACTTGGGACGTGAACTGGTAGTGGGGTTCTGCTAAAAGAGGAGGAAGAAGTAGTTCTGAGAATGGCGTGCACGTATGAATAAACCACTTTGAGTTTTCCTAAACCGTGCTTCAGAGTGCTACACCCTATTCCATATGGGCTGAGCGCGCCAGTGAACTAATCACTGAACTCGATACAAACCAAAAAATTTCGATATTGTCGTATATCCAAATATGTCCGAAGCGCCATCTAAAGAAATGTCGCAGGGCAAAAACAAATTCGCGTTTTCCGTTTAACTATAGAGCGCGTAGTGGAACACCTATGTACCACGGCTGTTTTCACAAGCGAGAATACATCAGGCTAGTTTATCAAACCTAAGAAAAGCGTTCGGTAATGTCTACTTAGTGGCACGAGGTCGTGATGGTGCGCTTTAAGAAAAAAAGGGGGATTGTGCGACTCCTTTCGGGTAATCCTGACTTGCCACGTATATGACTCTCTTTAAAGAGGCACGTTAACTCGGTTGAGGGTCAGACGACTCTTTGAAGAGAATATAATTACCACCGAAAACGGTTGACATGCCTCTTTAAAGAGAGTCACATAAGTGGCAAGCCTGAACTTTCAAAAAAGAGTCAAAGGAATGTTCATTTCTTTTTTCTTAGAGTGTGAAGGTCACGCCGCGGTAGACGGACTGAAAACAGCGAAACTCTTCATTAAGCGAGCTTATGCCCAGCAAATGAAAAATCCAACTACAAGCAATGCAGGCTGTGCACTATATAGGAACAACAGCGCTAAAAACGGACGAGGACAAGCGAAGACGCGATACAGGCGCTGTGTTGTAATGATGAACCTCCAACTATCCCAAGTTTCTGTTATAGCACTGTGCACTAATAGCTGCCATCAGAGTCGTCAGCTGCCGGAAATGTGATTGTCGTCGGCAGCGTCTATCCCGAGTAACCCATAGATCGGCCTTGCGAACGTCACCCCCAAACTTCACATTGGCTACCCTACAGTCGCGCTTTGCGCGTGATCATGACAGAGCAATCTGAAACGATTGCGAAGCTGCCTACACACTGTGTCGGGCCCTTCGCCGAGTGGTCCAACAGTTTTCGTGGTAGCGACTCGATCACATCAAAATAATGAAATAGGCACGCGTGGAAATACCGACAGCCGTCCTACCCGGTTTTAAACTTTTTTTCTGTTTGCTATTTTTCAGAACAAAATGTCTCGGAGCACCTCCAAGCCACAAGGGAGGATCGCTAATAGATTGTTCACAATATGTAAGATGTTAAACGTATTTGCTGTGGGATGATCATCATCATTACCGTTTTCTTTGTATCTAACCGCAAGAGAATTTTTTTTTCAGACATCCTAAAATTCTCCCGTCTCAGGCAGGTTCAACCGCATTTATTGCTGCTCATTTTCTGTTTTATGTTCCCTACCGTCTACGTTTGCGCTTGCCTTCCTTTTGCAATCCCGCTGTAACACTAAGAACACCAGGTACTATGTAGCGGATGCGGAATTAATATATGAGGCGTTGGTGTGTTTGTGAAAAGACGGATGACGCAGACATCTTTCTGGCTAGATGTCAGTCGCTATGGGTCAAGTGTGTCAATACATTTCGCGAGGTAGATCTCGCTTTCTTACTGTTCACACTTAATTTCAAAGTCACAATAATATAAATATTTCAGCATATTACATACTGTAAATCATAATCGTAGTCCGCACATTTAGTACATTGCACCAGAACGATTGCGTACGGTTGCATCATAAGGCGAACTGTCAGCACTCCTTTTAGAATGCGCAAAAAAAATCTCTTCACGATTTATACCATGTACGTTCGCCCTGCATAGCCGTTTAGATACAGGAAATTGGGTGCTACCTTCCTTCTCATCACTGCTTTTTCTTCTTTACTAGTCAAGCACGCAACCGTCGCTGGTAACATAAGTGCTCCCGGCGAGTTGGGCTGCACTTTCCTCTAGCGCACCCTTAAGTTCTGCACCGTGAGGCTGCGCAATGTTACCGAGCGCTCACATTCCATTTTACAGCGCGCCGATACAATGCACTTCTAAGTACGCTTTACCTCACCGTCACCTGCCTGGTCCAACGAATACAGAGGGAGATGGCGCGGCTTCTTTTATCCTTAATTCTTCGCTGTCGCTAATAAGAATAATCTCTCGGGTTCTACGTCCCAGAACAATGATATAATTATGAGGGATGCCGTAGTGAAGGGCTCCGGAAATTTAGACCATCTGGTCTTCTTTATCGTGTACTGGCACCGCACAGCACACGGGCCTATAGCATTTACCGTCGATCGAAATGCGACCGCCGTGGCCGGGATCGGACCAGCGACCTTCGAGTCAGCAGCCGAGCACTGTAACCGCTACACCACCGCGGCAGACGTCTTTGCAACCGCCTGCATTATGATGTGAAAAGCACGCTTGCACCCCGCGCATAGAATCAGACCAACACCGCAACGCCCCTCCCGCACTAGTGATATGCTTCTGGGGATAACTCACTAGTGATCCGTAAAGTATCATTTACCTACTTACACGAGCGTGTTGACCGCCCAATTTGCGGGACGTGGATGTCCTTAGCCAATGCTGTAAGCGCTGGCGTCCGCTTAGTTTGATGTTCGTCTTGCGTTAAAGGAACCAGTGCCGGTCGTTTGGAGACAATATTGAAGATAGACGAAGGCTAATGTGGCCTTCAACGTCGTTGGTCTGGAAAGCTTTCGGCTTATCAATACCTGAGGGAGGAACGCTATTAGTGGTCGTGCAGTCAAATGGTGTGCTAGTTACCGTGTAACGGGCATGATCTCAGTGCATCTTGCTGATGGCTAGATCACCAAGGTGCATATCAGTGGAGGACAAGTATCTGAAACTTATGTAAGACCCAGTCGAAGCTTCCCTGCGAATGCGCGATCCCTTGCAATGGCAAAACAATTTTTTCTCGCTGACGCGTTGATGACCAGCTTCTGCCGCAGTTCCTTGTATTACACTTCGCTCTGCGTGTTTTAGTGTAACAGATCCATCGCTTTCCTCATCTGTCGACCCATTAGAAGCTCCGCTGGGGTGCACCCCGTAAGTGAATTGCGTGCTGTCCTCTATTGAACAGGAGTATTGTCGATATTTCTTTGAAAGTCTCCTGGTGTCACTTTCCCAAGCTTGCCCTTCATGGTTTTATAGCTGCGCTTTCTGCGAAGCCGTTAGATGCCGAATGCTAAATAGGAACAGAATGCGATGAATAATGCTTCTCGGCAAGAACTCGGCGTACCTCTAGCTCTCAAAGCCGTTCCCAGTATCTAAAAAAATGGCGCCAGAGATTTCGTCAGCGACAACTAGTTTCGAAGGCATCCAGTGGTTTTCTTCGATGATAGAGTATTAACGGGAAGCATGTTCAGCCACAAGTAATAGGTATCCACGAACACAAAATAGTAATGACCATTCACTGGGCTTTCATAATGGACTTGCACTCGTCGCAACTGCTTCTTAGAGAATGGCAGCGGCGTCTAATGGAATATTCTTCCCAAGGGCTGATTTTTTCGCCAAGTCTTGCAGATTCTCAGCTTTGGCTCCACGTTATCATCGAGGCTGTCCTACCCTACTGGGCTTACCGCAGCAGAATTCATTTTTTCAATGCCAGGGTGGGTTTCATGCAGCAGCTTGAGCCCATTAGACTGCAGCGAGGTAGGGATCAACACTTCCGTTTTCCCGAATAATTCAGCTCTAATTTCATAGTCTCGCGATTGTCCCCTTCTTTACGACAACTACTATACAAAAGATGAGAAGTAACCGGTGTCACACATAAGCGCCAACTATTACGAAAACCAGTACGCAAAATAAATGTAGCCCTTATAGACGCTGAATTCTGTGATGGCTTCGTGAAATGCGAACCCTTCTTTTCGGCCGGGAGCATGACGTCCGGGCAAAAAATTTCTGTATAGGCGCAATAATGCCGCATCACGTGAAGTAGCCTTCGCTATTTCTCATTAAACGAGAGGTCAGTGTACGAGCCCTCGAACATAACGATATCCACCGGCCTCGGGGCGTCGAAGTGATCTACCGGTACCGCCAAGCCGGTAAGGGCGACGCTTGCCCTGACTGGCTTCTTCAAGCAAAGAAAATATGGTGTTCTCCTGTTTGAACTCGCTGTGCTTGAAAAGCTCCAAGGCCGTTGGTTTCGCATCACCGCACAGTGCAAGCGGCTTGAGCCAACAACCTCCAGAATAGCTAAGGCCTCTTCATGTCCTCCTCTCCTAGCACCTAGGACACCACACTACGACATAGCTGGTTTCTCGGCGCTTTCGGGAAACGGGAGACAGCATGAACGAATGAGTTCGCAGCGCACCGTACGCATACAAACGAGCGCACAGCATTGTACATTTCTGAAAACGCTTGCTCCGCGTCCGCCGTAGGGTGATGACGTCACCGAAGGGTTGAGAGGCCTAAGCTTGTCGAGAGGGTGCTGCTTGAGCGCGTCGAAACGATGCAACACAGGGGCAGACTTAAGAAGCTTGGTTTTCTAAAAGAATCGCGGAGATCCCGCGCATTGTGTGAATCGATTTAATGGGAATATTAATAATTGCTGGTGTTTAACGTCGCGAAACCACAATATGATTTTTTAGGGGCGCCGTAGTGGAGGGCTCCAGAAGTTGCGACTACAAGTTTTTTTTTCAGTTTTTTTTTAACGTGCACCGATATCTAAGTACACGGGCCTCCATCGAAAACGCGGCTGCCGCGGCCGGGATTCCAACCCGTGACCTACGGGTCAGCAGTCGACCACCATACGCACTAGGCCGCCGTGGCAGGTCGATTTAATGCGAAGCAGTCATTCAGTAGACGCCTCTCGAAATGTGTTACAAAACTACTGACCGGGGTAGCTTAGTACGCAAGGCACGGGTCTGCGAAGCTTAAGCGTGCGGGTTCGATCCCGCATTTCTGGGAGGGGGGGGGGGGGGTGCGAAATTGAAAGAACGCTTGCGTACTGAAAATTATGTGCACGTTAGAGAATCCCGGGTGGCCAACTTAACCCAGTATCACCCACCACGGCCTGGCTAACAGAAGAATCGTAGCCTTGGCACGTAAAACCGCGGCACATGTTGACACAACATGGTTTTAAACTATGCGCTCTGGCCTATTTTACGCCCATGCAATTGTTTGCGGCCTACGTCCCACGCGAAGCCAGTGTGTTGCGATGAACACGTTCCTGCATGAGCCATGTCAACGTAGCTGCACACTATCCATGCTAAAGCCAACGAAAAAAATTCGGCAGATCCCACAGCTTGTGGGAATCGTTTTCATGCGAAACAGTCGGCGCGAGTAATTGTCAATGCTGAGTTAATGGGGCTTTTTTAGCTTGTACGTATACTTCTTTACGTTACAGTGTTACCGGATACCGGAAGGAATCTGCGCATGCGCGGGCCTTTGCGGAACGAAAATTTTACGGAACGTAAACTACCCGCCGGATAGGCTTTACGTTTGCGGCTTTATCTCGCAAAACCGCCTTCGTTCTTGGGGTGTCGCGATATCCGCATTGCGCAGACTCCAGCCGTCGAGTCAAAATAAGCCATAGTGCGAGCGCCACTAGCGATCACATTGTTTCAGCTGGATTACCAAAGCTAGAGGGGCCTGGAACACCGAAGCCATAAACGTGCCAGCCCTAAAATCCCCGACAGGCTGGATAGGTGGCCAAGATGAACCAGGCAACCACAAAATTGTTATTGCAGAAACATCGTGCATTCAACTTTTGGTGTACATGCATCGCAGCGGCGTTATTACGAATGAGTCACCTTTTTAATCATTTTTACCTCAAAAACATTAGGCGAAAACAAACGCGTTCATGACTGTGGTTGTACGAAGTGTAACAAGATGTCGACACCATCGTGCGGTAACCTTGTATTGCTTCACCCCTCTGCGCATACGAGAATACTGTACACGATAAAAACCTATCGTGATTTTGCCGCAGTGGTGCTTCAATCTTATCTAAGTGAAATATAGTTTGAATGCAGTTATCATCACCAATTATGGTTTGCGCAAACCTAAAGGTATACGTTTGCGTACGTACGCAAACGTTTACGTATAGGGAGCTCAAACTGAAAAACACGCGTTCCGGTAACACGGTAAGTGCAATCTGGTATTCCGGTAACACGGTAACGTTAAAAAGTAAACGTGCAAGTTAAAAGTCTCTATTATGCTTCTAGTCAAGTGTTACGAGGTGGATTGACGTAATTTTGTAAGTAAACTGGTTGTGTGCACGCAAAGGGCTGACTAGCTAGAAGGTCGACTACACTGGCTTTAAGGCGTAGCTTATGACCTGACATAGCGTCTGCAACCACGTCAGAGCACAGACACCAGCTTTACCAATACGAAGTGCACGGTACGCCGCGGTGATGTGAATGTCGTACGTTGCAAGTTAGGGTATTACTCCGTTGTCGAGCAACGCTTTAATATACCTTGCTGGATCATGGGAGTACAACTGCAATGTTTATTAGACTGTTATAAGAGCGAAGCCAACACTGGAATCACAATTGTCGCTCCCCCCGACATGACGCCTGTATCGTAGGAGTACATGTCTAATGTTTATTGTTTTGTCGTAAAATTAGATAGCCACCACTCTAACCACAATTGACGTTGCACCGACATTACGCCTTCACATGGTCTATTTCCAAACCAGTTTCGAGACCTAGCGTAGCTCTGTGGTAGAATACTTCACTGCTACATAGAACGCTTGGGTTCGATTTCTGCTGGGATCCTGACTTTTACTATTTGCGTTCGTCGGATGAACGCTGCTGATGTCGCTTTTGTAGCGTTAGCTACACTGGCCTAGCCAAGCCCGTTTCGCGCGCCTCCTCAAGAGTTGTGCTGCGCATGCGGGAGGATCAGTGATGTCACACGGCGCACCGGAGCCGGCACCTCCCGCGGACACCGCCGCCGCCGCGCGCGACTCACCGCTGTCGGTCTGCGCATTCCAGAGGAGTGACGTCGAGGCCGTGGTAGACACAGTGGCGCCGGCGCGCGCGCAGCTATTCGCCTTCGCTATGCAATCGCCGTCTGACACTGCGCTAGAGTCGCAGCGCTTCTGACTGGTGTTTGCCAGTATGGTATAGCCATGGAGGAAGGAATACTAAGGAGGGGCCCTGACGTCATAATCGTGAAGCCTTCACACCGCAAACACCTGCATCGCCTCCTAGCGAAGGAGCAGCTAAACACTTCGCGATTTCCGCCGCCTCGTGAGCGAGCGCATGCGCGCATCGGGGGGAGTCGCGAAACTTTTGCAGATTTCTTTTTTTTTTTCGCCGTGGACACGGCGCCGGCGGCGCAGTGGATTCTCGTGTGCTGCTCCTTCTACGTGTGTTTTTAGGAACGCTACGCAATGCTCAGCTGCGTATACTCGGTGCAAATCGCCTGCACTGCGGAAAATACAGGGTGTCACTTTTCACGTACGTTCGCTTCATTACTGATCACTAATGCATGGTATTTGCATGCGAAGCTCTCGACTGTACGTCCTGTTGGTTCTTACTCACTGTGTAAACTCCGAACACACGTGAAGTTTGGTTTTTGGCGAGTGACGCCGAGCCGTACATAACATGCAACCAAGGCATCGTATCGCGTTTTTGGAGGTTGTGTCGTTCATACGTACAGAAGGGCAATAAATGTTTGTTGTTATCGGACTACGGGCTGTATGTATTGTGCGCTGTGCGCTCGCTGCACGCTAGTTGTGTGCGCACTGGTGTTACAAACTTCACGTGCACAATCGCGTATACAATAGAGCGGTGTCCTCTTTACGACGTGAAGTTACGCCAAATACTAGGCTGGCGTTGCGCCGAATAGCTACTAAGCTTGCTTTCGATATCGTGTGGTGCTACGCTCATACCATATATACGAGCAAAGAACCGCTGATCGGCCAGTAGATCGGGAAATCGGGCTACGAGAAAGGAAAAGAAAGGCCTTACGCCCAGCAGAACGCGTAAGTCACTGCCGGGTGGGTTCGAATACGATGATGCAGGGGCTGAATGTTTTTGATTACGGCATGTACCGGTACTTTTTGTGCTGTTTTACAAAAACGCTCCACGAAGAATTGCATCACGCAGCGCTCGGGCCTGCCACGCACGAACAGCCTGATAAACGTGTGCTCGCAACATTTGACTGCATTCAAACTGCGCAATACGCGCTCAGTTTACGCCGGGACTACAAATCCGCGCAGAAGCAAACCAGTGCGGAAAGCATGCCGCGGGGCGTCTCCTGTTTTGTTTGCCCCATACCCGTTTGTTTGCCCCATAAATTTGACGTCACTTCCGCCACACTTCTCGCAATGCATTGGGATACGATAGGGCCCCTCCTGAGTTTTCCCTCCTCCATGGGTATAGCCATGGAGAAGGAGAGCGCAAATGCTGCTCAACGGCGCAGATGAGCGGAGAAGCTTGACTCATCGGATCCCGAAGTAGTTGCCTGGCAATTAGTGTCCTAAGCTGGGATTTGGGATTCATGGAAGTAGGATTTGGGATTCACCGCCATTGATCTTGTCTATCAGAGACAGACAATTCCAACTACTGTGTTGGGGCCATAGAGACGGCAGCGTGTTACTTCACTGATCACCGAGCCGTCTTTGTGGCAATAGAGAAGCAACTTGACGTTGAGCAAAAATTAACATACATGTGCCACATAATACGTAAACCGTGTGTGTGTCATTGGAGCAACAGTGAGCATGATAATCAAGCTAATCCTAGACAATCTAGACAAGCAGGAAAGCTAAGAATAATCAGCTGAACCTTTGCTGACGCTACGTATATCCTGGCATAGCCGAGCTAAGCCATTTCTTAAAAGCTTTCGCATTTAAATTGCCATTCTCTGTTCTCGCTATTCCTGGGTAGATTATAAATTGTCCATCCCCCTGTGGTGCATACCCGCATACGCGGCCCGTGGTGTACGAGTATGTGCCACGCGTGTCTGGAGGAAAGAGTTTGACGGTGTACGTGGCAGCATTTTCACATTATTCATGTCATGACCAGACAGTCATATTCTTCAAACCCCCCTTACCCCTCCCATGCCAATTTTGGTCTACACCAAGTTAAGGAGGCGATCGCGAAAGCACCGAGACGTATGCAGTTAAATAGATAGATAGATAGATAGATAGATAGATAGATAGATAGATAGATAGATAGATAGATAGATAGATAGATAGATAGATAGATAGATAGATAGATAGATAGATAGATAGATAGATAGATAGATAGATAGATAGATAGATAGATAGATAGATAGATAGATAGATAGAAACGCTCAAGGTGTCTGTGGTTCGCCAATAAATGCTTCGGTTTTAATATTCCTGTCAAAAATATTCTTAGCCGTGCGGGTTTCAAGCTCCCGTACCCTTGATCCGAAGGGGGAGCATCCTAACCAGTGCGCTATCCAGGCACGCTACCAGAGCATGGCGTAGCCTTGTATAGTATAGTATAGTGGACCAAGGGGGGCGTTGGTCGACGGGGAGTGCGAGCGGCCACCGGCCCGTGCTCAAAGTGGCTTAGGTTCGCTAGAAAGAAACGCTCAAAGTGGCTTAGGTTCGCTAAAAAGGGCTTCTCATTAAAAACCAAGAGAAGAAGAGGAGGCACGGATTTCGAGGAGAGAGAAGTCTTCTCCGGAGCTGTTGAAAGATACCAATTGATCTGCCTGAGTCTTTGCGGATCCCTGTAATTGCGTAGGTGCCAATCATCCCAGAAGCATCATCATCAGGAGGCTTTCGTTTTAGCTATATACATCTCGAACACAAGTTCGCCGAAGGTACCTAAGTTGATAAAAGTGTGCTATTGAACTGTGAGTTACAATATCCTGAATATTTATGAGATCTCACTGTATACTGCATGGTCTGTTTCATCCCCGCTATGAGGTATGAGAGCTGGAGCTCCATTTGAGATGAACGCACTTAAGAAATCTTTTTGGACTATTTGTATTTGTTTCTATCTGATCACTGTTTCATTTGTGTCCATCTTTCCAGACTTGCAGGCAGGAGCATAAGGCTCAAAATGCAGCCGGGTGTCCGCATGGCTGTCTCTGTGCCCTTGACAAGTCACTAATCTTTCCGAAAACAGGTTTCTGCATTCAAGATCCAGGAAAACTCGCCAGAGGAATTCTCATTATGAAAGTTTAAATAAAAACTCATGATGTGTTACTCTTAATTAAAATTACATTTCTGAAATTTTTGCTGCCCTATTAATCATGCATTCAATCTCCTCTCTTTGCATGAGGCTTCGTACCTGGAATGCAATGCATCGCCGTCACGCAAAATACGGGAGCGGAAAGGTTGTCAATATTCATTTCAAGAAAATTCCTTTCATTTCTCTTTACTTTCGCCTCTCGAAATACTAGTGATGGTGGTGGTGGTGGTGGTTCTGATGTTGCAGCAGGCGGATTAGCCTGGCCTAAATGGCCGGCAATTGTTCCGCCTGAGCATCTCCTGAATCATAGGGACAACTTCTATTGTGCATTACGAATTGTTGTTGCTAAATTCATACTTTACTGTACATTTGAAAGGTTTTCTTTTTTTCATTGTCCGGACGGGCAATAGAATACAAAAAATAGTGTTTTTATTTTTGTATTTTTCCGGTTATTTTTCTTTTCGTATAGATCTATATTATCAAAATTTTGGTGTTGTCTTTCTGATTAAGATTCCCATCCACAAGAAATTCGTTCATTTGCACTGGTAGAAAGAATTGGTTGGCTGGCCAAAACGTTGGTGCTGTTACGTAATTAACGCATGCAAGCGTAATTTTGCCAATTTCCTCCAACCTTTGTACTCAAGAGCCACTTTTTTTCACACTGAGACGCGATCTGGCATGGAAGTTCATTGTCATGCATGCTTAGAGCACATTGTTCATTGCCACGCGCGCTTAGAGCACATTATTCGCTTATTCATTTATGACACCACCATAAATAATTTCCGTGGGTGCCAGTGATGGTGGAGAGGAGCGAAGGGTATTAGTGCATGAAAAGAATAATATGATGATTACAGTTACACTTTTAACCAATATGTACCATAAAAGGGAAAGAAAGTCACAGTTTCACCACAAGGGTAAAGGGAAGAATGCGATAGCAAGAAATTGGAATGTCACACTAAGAACGACAGGCAGCTCGATACTTGAAGCGCGCCGTTGAAGCACAAGAAATTTATTTATTTATTTATTTATTTATTTATTTATTTATTTATTTGGTTTGCATACATAGAAAACACGAAGAGACAGAGGAAATAGGGAGGGAACAGCTGATAGCTGCCACCTAGAGGCCACAACGCCTGCCTGCTCCTTCGGGAAGGCGAACACAGAGGAAAGGAAGATAGGGGGAAGAAAAGGAGAGAGAGAAGAGGAAAGAAAAAAGCAAACTAACAAAACAAATAACACAGACGTAAACACAAAAAAAGTAGTCACATGAAATAATGTATATAAACGCGAGGCCAAATCGGTTTAGGGCTCGATAGGCCTGGTGACGCCTAGTAGCACTTCCTCCCAGGAACAGGCAATAGTCAAGGGTCCTGGACCTAATTCCAATTTGTCCGTATCAGGACGCTCGTAAAGAACGCAGATGTATGCCCAGGAAAAGCGCGAACTAACAACTGCCACATTTGTTACGTGTTTGTGTTCTAGCAACGCGTTGCAAATGTTTACTATGCAGAACCCGACGCTCTCAGATATTTCTTTTAAATGCGAATGCATTTCTTAGTCGGGCTATGTCAGGCGGCGTTGTCCGGCGTTGTGCGCGGGGAAGAGGATAGGTTGAGGAGGTGTCCGCGCGCCGGCAGGTGTTACCTCTCCGCTCTCACTCTCTCTCCCACAGCAACAGCTGCGGGCGCGCGCGCTTATCCTCGCCCCTAGCAAAGTGGAGAGGAGGAGCGCGCTCTGGCGCGTGAGGGCGCGCATCGCGGGAGCTCAGCGGAGCTACCGCGATAAAAAAAAACAAAAAAAAAAACAGGCGCTGCGCCGTGCTCCCGACCGGGCTGCAGAAATTAGGCGCCTTTTCCTTCTTCGAACCACAGCCACCATATATAAATGGAGTGAAGCGCGCGCGAAATGCATTCGCATTTCCTCACGATTTCCCTTCGGGGAGGTGGGGGCGTTTTTTTCTTTTTTATCTGCCGTTCTTTTTTCGCCATGTTCTTTTTTTTTTGTGCTGCCGTGTGCTCGCTTTAACCGATTAACCCATGCGCGTGGACACCAGAGGGACGCTGAGCACACGACGCGGGGTGCATGAATACATCGTGAGGAAATTTCGCCCTTCCTACTGCATAAGGGGCCCTGCAGCCTTCGCAGCGCTGAAGGGAACTTCCGAAATGGCGTATAGTCATACTTCCGCTGTTTCGTTATTGATTTCGTGTCCATTGCAAGAATACAAATGCACCTTCTAGATATTCATATGACCTTCTGTTGAAGTGCACAACGAAGGCTTGCCTTTAGAGAGCTCATTTATGTACTCACCTCCCTGTAAGTGTTGGTTCAGTTTGATCGACCACCACTCTTTTTCGGACAAACGCAAGCGGCCATGCCAGGCGTGCTATTGCTGCCGAAATGCAGCTTCGCGCATATGCTAGTAGTTTTAGATGTGAAGCATCTTATGGCGAAGCTTAATCCGGTGGTGGTGGTGGTGGTGTGCCGCGTGCCCACCCTTACTGCGCATGCGCAAACCCTTTAAAAAAAATAAAAAATAAAAAAACTCCTCTGCCCCTCTCTCTCCTCTAGGCATCCCCTCCCCGCGGCAACCACACCCCTCACTGCGCATGCGCGTCCCCTCCCCCCTCTCTCTCCTACGCTCCCCCCCCTCTCTCCTCTAGGCATCCCTTCCCGCGGCGTCCACACCCCCCACTGCGCATGCGCGTCCCCCGTCTCTCTCCTCTCCTACGCTTCCCTCCTCTCTCGCCTCGCGACGCCGACGCAGGCAGCGTCTGCTAGCGAGCTTCTTGGTTGAAAAAACCGACTGCTCGCGCTGCACAACCGTTCACTGGCCACCCCATATATATGGCAATGGATCTTGACCTCCAAGGTGGTGCCGGTGGGAGATTTCTCCTGTGCGTTGTTGAACAATAAAAATTCGCAGCGTGCGCGTTAACTAAAAGCGGAGTGCGGGTCTCTGTGTCCAGTCGGAGTCTTCTGTCTCTCATTGCCCATTAGCAGCGATTGGCATGTTCCAGTAGGAAACACTGCTCCATCACTGCCTGCTTTGAGCCTCCCCAATTTTCTCTCCTGCGCAACGCTGCGATGAGCGCCAGCGTCAACGCCGCCGCCAGTGTAAGCGTTACCGCCCGCTGCTTCACATCTACACATGGTTCCCTTTAGCGGGAGATGGTGTAATTTTTTTTATAACGCAGCATAATTGTTACATTATAAAAGAGAGTGATGAGCTCATGAGCAAGCGCTCGTAAAATTCTCTCCATGTCTATATATCCGGCCGTTCGCCATTATCACGGGGCATGCTACGGCCACTGCATCAGAATTTTCGTCTGGCTGGGATCATACGTTCCGGTGTCTGTTACACCTTTCCCACGGCACAAGGTGCATCGGCCGTACAGTATTACATTTACAGGGGACACTTTTTTCTATTATACTAACAACCCACGCTTACTCTTCGGAAACTCAACAGGGATGACAACGTCGTATGAGATAGGGGACACATGCGTATCGTTTGTGGAGTTGCTAGAAAATGTAAACAAAAAAACATGGTTGGTCCCTCCGTCATAGGGATCGGTATAACACGAAAGTGAGACCTGTCTTTACAGAAGTAGTTGAATGTTTACTGTATATTGATTAAGAGAGCTTGCACAGTGTCTGTTGGTGTTTGACAGTTATAGCACCGCTTAACGTGGATGCGTCCATGTTGACGCTTGGTAGTACATCTGTATCCCGACGACTAAAGTCCATGCTCAATGATTAAACAAACCCTTGTGGTCATAGATGCTTGTGGTAGCTGTATGGTGAGAGCGGAATCATAGAAAGCGGTGTGACAGCCAGAAGAGCGTCAATGATTGGACGCTGAACTTGGGCTAAGGTTGCTTACTCGCGGCATGTTAGAGTTATTGAACAACGCTGCCCGACCAGAGGGAAATGCAACGCGCGTCGTGTCTTCCCCGTTGGCCGGCTGCGATTTTTCGCGGAGCTAGGTTAAATTGGGAACACGCAGTTACGACCACGCGACGCACTCGCGCGTTCCAGCTTTTTTTTTTTTTGGTGTGGACGGATGCTATGAGCGAGGCCGTTGCTAGGGGTAAGGTCGCCACCTGCCAGTGTGTTAATACTTCGACAAAATTGCACTTTTCTTATTCGAAACGCGCCGAATGGGACGGACGCGCAGAAACGACGCTTTGAAGGAACTAATCGTGCATGTCACGGTCATAATGCATTACTTCACTTAAGCAAGAGCACTGTGAGAGGACAGTGGTAGATATAAAAGGCTTGTTTTTAAAGCCAACAGAGTATGAGACTGTGGCGCAGTGGATAGCGTGCCCGGAATCTGTTGTCGCTGACCAAGAGGTCGTAGGTTCGACCCCCGTTGACGGAACTTTTTTCTTTGTCTTCTTATCATGCCTATTTTTTCGACGTCATTTCCGTGACGGAAATACGTCACTCAAATCTTGGTGGACCCCGGCATAAAACACTTTCGTGGTAAAAATTTCGCCGCAGTGGTATTATCGCGGCCACACTGGAATGAAGCACCACCCTGTGTTGCATTTGCCTCCAACTGCTGCTTGTGACATCAACATACATTAAATTACACAAACGCACACGTATATACGCACCATTATTTTCACTATTGGCAAGTTTGAATTTTACTACGGCAGGGCATATGTTGGGCTTAAGGATTGCGAATGCAACAGGCATTCAATATCAAGGCCAAACTATCCCGCTGCTAATTTTAGTGCGTACATGCCTCCAAGATCTGCTTTAACACGACAGTGTTCTATGCCGGGGTACGCCACGGCTCCAGCGACGTATTTGCACCGCGGATATGACGTTGTAAAACATACGCTATCAGATGGCAAAGAAAAAAGTAGAAGAAAAAATTCCGCCGACGGGAGTTGAACCTACAACCCCCCGTTCCTGAACGCGCGCCGCGAAACCACTCGGCCACAGATGACGCACTCGTGAGCATACTAATGGCGAGCTATTTTACCGTTGGCAGTACTCAAAGCTCGTTGGCTTCAGCGTGTTTTCATCATCAGTAGTGAGAGTGCGCGCCGGGCTTGAAGAGCGCGCTTTAAAGATCGTCGCCTCACGCGTTGCGCTCATCTCGCGATAGGAGCTGTTTGTACGTCTCGTGTTCTCACGCAAGTCAGAGAGAGCACGAAGGTCACTTCGCTCACTCCAGCGGCAGCTTTCGCGAAATGGGCTTGCCTGTCCCACATAAAGAAGTTACCACTGTGAGAGCTTTTATTTCGCGCTCGTCCTGTGTATATTTGTGCGTTGGTTTCGTGCGTCCGCCTTTGTGTTTGAGGAGTGCGCTTTAAGTGTCGAGCTGTGACAGATGTTAGTTCGGGCTCATGCTGTGCATGTTTTTTTTTTTTTCGTGCGTGCTTTCTGATTGAGCAGAGCGTTGCATGTTTGGAGCTGCTTGCCGTTCTTCCCGTGACATTACAAGTTTTTCCTATAGCATTCATTTCTTCGCCCTTGTGGCGCGACAATTCACAATAAACGCTCAGCTACTTCGGTGAAGGCATATTTTATTTTCTTGATATACCGATTCCTATTACAGAAGGATCAGCCATGTTTTTTTTTTTCATTATTATTTCGAGTTGTGGCGGTCAGAGCCCCGTACGGGTCAGTGCACTTGTCTGGAAATATTGAAGTATTTGATGTGGTGTTGCCGAAAGTGACAAACACTGTGCATCAGTCGAAGGGGAAGTTCGTGAAACTCATGTTTTCGTTCTCTTTACTTTCTTCACATTTTCATATGAATTGCTACAGACAACATCCCCTATACTTTCCTTGGCTTTCTTGTCTGTTAGTTCCAATAATCATTGTACATGCAGCTCTTTCAGTGGTGTGCTGGATCTGTCCTTAAATATTGATACGGAACTTTGAAAGAAGCCCTTGTTTGACATTACTTACAACCCGGAATCTTTTAGACGTTACTGTAGACAATGTTCCTGTGAACGCGTTGATCGATATCGGGGCGCATGTATCCATTATGAGTGCTGTTCTTCGCCGCCGACTGAAGAAAGTTGTCGCGCCCGGTCTGAACCGAGCCGTACAAGTCGCCGACGGGGGAACTGCCGCTATTATTGGCATGTGCTCTGCCCGTGTGACTATTGCAGATAGAAGCACTGCTGTTCTTTTCGCCGTTATCGGAAGTTGCCCTCCTTCGACCACATCTGCGTAGACTAAGCACAGAGACGGTGCTTCTTCTGCCGGGGGGGGGGGTTATGATACAGAACAGCCGCCGCAGCGTGGCTGCATGAAAGAGGAGAAAGACAACGACGGTCTTTGGTTTTTGCTGGATTGGTGCCATCTTGTCCACCCAGCGCTTTGATTAATTAAACAAGCTACCCGTAACATGATGGCTCCCTTAAGTCGAGTAAAACACATAGAATCCCTCATATATTCGCCTAAGACGACTGGAAGGCCAAAAGCCGTCTGGTGTTGCTATTTTACCATGTACTTTTTATCACGCGGACACCGCTTGTTTTATTTTTTCTTAAATTACAGGAGCTCCTCGAAGACTAACTGTACGCCCATTGTCGCGCCTTGAGCCAAAGGGCATGCGGGTGGCCATTCAACTTTTGGCCGAGTCATGCGAACGCCCGTTTTCTCGTTGTTTTCTAACACGCGAAAGCAGTGAAGGCGAAGTTCGCATTCGCTGCACGTGGTGTGCTGTTAACCATGTGACCTTTTGTACAATCTCGCGTTGTTGCGGCCTCTTTGTTCAAAGTCACGTTCACGTGAGACACACCAGGCTCTCGCCTTCAAAAATGTTTAGAAGAGTAATGTGTAGATGGCCTTACGTATATGAGTCATATGTTTGCGCATTAAGTCAGTCTTCTTCAGTGTTCGAAATGCTGTAAAAAAACTTACGACTTAGCTGTCAGCGCCTTTTATGGCTCTCGCGTGCTTTTTTATATTTCTCCAGTCTCGAGCACAAAATAGACAGTAATGCTATATTCGTATTCTGTAGCAGCACTAAAATTTACGCGTGTCCAAACAATGCATCGTTGATATTGTGTTCAACGATGTATACTGTTGTTGAAGCAGCGCGACGAATGTTTACGCCACCTTTCGAGCATACATAAAGATGTGCGACCGTTTCTTCTTCTGTGCAAGCTAGAAAGAAAGTCGTTCTTAGAACGTTAGGCGCCACGACCTTATGATGGCACGTCTCAGAACAGTGAATATAGTATTTTTCGCTGCAGCAGCCCTCTTGATGTAAGTATTCCTGCAATCACCCCGTACTGTAGATCTTAAAATGTCGAACCTAACGTTCATGCATCCAACAGCATGCATTATTACGTTTGATCCATAGTCTTTTCCTTCCCAAATCAATTATTCAATAAAAGTAAACATTACAACTAACTACTGAACACGTCAGTGTTCAGTTTCATCCTTTAAATTGGTGTATTTGCCTGGAAAGTTTATGAAAAATGTGTCTTCTGCCTGAGCTATTCCTCTCTGCCGGCAAATGTTATATGTAAGGACGCACTGGAAACAGTCATGCGTGCAGTTAAGATAACCAGTGGCTTGAAAAAGAGAACACATATTCAAGAGCTGCGTTCTCATGAACATACCACGCCTGAAATTTCTTGCGCATTTAATGGAAACACGTGTATCATGTACAGAACACCGTCACAACCATGTTGGACTAATGCGGCAGAACCAAATCAGCGGGAACAACAGACAAAAAAAAATAATCAATGCCAGGCTCGACTTAACAAGCGCACTAGGTAGAACGTGCAATCATAAAAACCCACTCATGTAATCCCGTACTCTTTAGCCACGCGATACCGCTGCTCAGGGTTGCCGTCGAGAAGATTTGGAAGGGAGAAAGTACGTAGCCAAAGTAGCCGGGCCATTTATCTTTATTGCGAAAATATTTGCCAAACAGGACAGAATTGGTATTGCGAAGTGTTTTTATTGTCAACCAATAAATAGTATGCTTCTTATTAAACGAAAACACGGAAGTAAACGTACAATGTTTTCGCTTCCTTCGTCTTCATGCCGCACATAAGTCGCAAATATATTATTGATATTTATAGTCATATATTTGTTCACCCCTCAACTTTTCAGGAACGGTTAAAGCGTGCAGAAAACAGGGTCGCAAAGAAGGCTCAGACGCGTGCCTCCTTTGTGTCCTTGATTCTTGCGCGCTTTTGCAGTTCTCAATAATGAACTACTAACGTGGAATGATTGCCACTCTGGTTACCCTCCAGAGGAAAGACATAAAACAGGGGAGTGGATAAAAAGCAAAATATGGGGTGAGTAAAAGTAACAGTGCAAAAATTTTCCAACACGCTACTACTTATACAATGGTCAGCGAGTAAGACAACAATGTACAAATTTCAAATGCGATAGTATTTCTTTTGCTTTGGATACTGCTTGGCTAAAACATTAATTATAACAAAATGCTATTTCAGCGGCAAGGAATGTAGTTATGCTCAACTGCTATGTGCTTCAACAAAGGTTTCCGAAAATGTTTTGGTATTACCGTTTGGAATACTTACCTTATGACAATGAGCAATGTGATAGAACATATATTACAGCGATAGAATAATTGCACTATAATAGTGTTTTGGATGTAAGATGATCCAATGGCAAAAACTTCGAAGCTCTGTTAGAGATTCAAGAGAAAGGCTGACTTTCGTGGCTAATATGCCAGCAGTGCGATTGTAAGAAGAAATAATGAAACCACCGAGTCATTCTAATGTGATTTCATGGCAGGGATTAGTTTTACATGCATTGAAGTTCACATTGAAGCAGCGTCGTATCGCTTCCGTCGTATCGAGATATTGTGAACTCTTAGCTTTATTGGGGAAGGAGCAGTGGGGGAGTGGAGACGTAAATATCCAGGCATAAATTAGCATTGCTAACAATGTTTTCAGTTTGCACCATTTAGTTCAGAATATACGATATATGGACACCCAAGTATTTATTACAAGTCAGGGGTTATAACAGAGCACTGTGAAAGAGGTTTATAGGAGAACTGCCCATTTATTTATTTATTCATTCATTTATTCATAATACCTCAAAGGTCCCACATGGGACATTACATGAGGGGTGGGCGAACAAGAAAACTGGCGGGTCAGGTTAGTTTTCATGACTTGAAAGATGGTCTTCAATGGCAGCTTTGAATTGAGCAATGTCAGTGATGAGGACGATATCTGAAGGAAGGGCATTCTATTCTCCGGCAGCATTCAGGAAAAAATGAACGTTGATAGGTGGTCGTACGTGCACGTGGCAGATACACAGCATTTCGGTGCGAGTGGCGAGAGAAACGATGTGCAGGAATGATGATTTGGTTTCCTGGAGGCAGCGAATGAAAAAACCTAAAAAATAATATTAGACGAGCAGTCTTGCGGCGAGAACAAAGTGAGGGGAGGCATAGATGGGATTTTAGGGCGGATACACTTGTCCTGTAGGAATACGTGGAAAGTATAAACCTGGAAGCACGGTTCTGGACCGATTCAAGCGAATTAGTTGTATTACCTTGGTGGTTGTCATAGATGGTAGAGGCATAATCTAGTTTCGATCGTATCAACGTTTTACAGCGAAAGCTGTTATGAGATCACGACAAGGGTCGTTTCTGCGCCGTAGTTGTACGCCGCCGCCGCCGCCGGTGTCCGTAACAAATATCGCACGAAATAAGAAAAAAAACTAAATAAAAATACACCTATGACAGAATGGTAATCGAACCCGGGTCCTCTGCGTGGCAGCCCAGCACTCTACCACTGAGCTACGCCGCTGCTTGGAACTGCTGTGCAAACTGACCCTAAGCAGGCTTCATATCGGGTAAGGAATCGCGTTAACGTGTGTTGTAAAGCGTTTTAGGGCAGTAAAGAAAGAACCACGCGTCACACAATGCCAATTGCGTAACGAGTGGGTCGTTCAATGCTCCAACCCATTACAGAAGCCTGGGGCATAATTCTTCATCGTCGTCAGCCACAGCATCAACAAACTGCACATAATTCGTTACAAGAGTGTAGCGGGCACCGCGCTTTTCCGAAGAATGACGAATAATGGCATGGTAGACGCTTCCCCACTATACAAAAATTATGATTTATGGCGTAGTGGGTACCATGCAAGTGGGCTTGTAGTAGTTGCCCCAAGAGTGTTTAAACAAGGCTAAAGGCCGCTCTCCCAGCTTTCGCTGTGGCTGTGCTGCGCGTTCTGCGCAGGCCGGGCGGTTTTATTTTTATATGCAAGTAGTTTGACCGTAGTGGATGCTGATCACAAGTTACGGCGAAGATAACCTAATAGGCGATTGCAGGAATTATTTGGTGTATATGATGGGTCCAAGACAGATCGCTAGATATATGTACTCCTACGTATTTAAATGTCTGGCATTCAGTCAATGTGTTGTTGTTGAGGGAGTAAGAAGACGCTACATAGTTTCGGCGGCGATGAAAAGACACGTGGGAGTACTTACTGACGTTGAGGGACATGTACCATTGGTTGCACCACGCCTGTATTTCGAGGAGGTCATCCTGGAGAGAGGAGGAGTCTATGGAGTTTGTTATTGGACGATACAGAACACAGTCATCCGTAAAAAGGCGTATATTTGATGATACATTAACTGGAAGATCATTTATATATATGAGAAAGAGTAGCGGTCCAAGTACAAAGCCTTGCGGCACACCAGATAAAACAGGAGATAGAGACGAGGTAAATGAGTTGGTGGAAACAAATTGAAGGCGATTGGTCAAGAATTCACGTATCCACTTAACTGTGTCGGGGTTTAGGTTTAGGTGCGAAACTTTATGCATGAGAAGAATGTGCGATACTTTGTCGAAGGCTTTTTCGAAGTCCAAGAAGAGAGCATCAGTGGCGATGTTGAGATCCAGGTTCGAATGTAAATCATGCAGGAATAAAGCGAGCTGAGTGTCGCAAGAGTGAGCTTTGCGAAATCCGTGCTGGTTAGGATGAAAGAAGTTGACGGATGACAGAAAATTGGCAATGTGTGAGTGTAGAATATGCTCCATTAGTTTCGAGAAAACGCTGGTGAGGGAAATGGGACGGTAGTTGCTAGGATTTGTACGGTCGCATTTTTTTAAAAAATAGGAATTATTTTACCAACTTTCCAGTCAGAGGGGATTGATCCAGTGGAGAGAGATTGCTGGAATATTAACGTTAAGAAAAGACTGGTGATGTGCTTGGTGCTTTGTAATACCTTAGCGTTTATGCCATCAATGCCACACGAAGACGAATTTTTTAATGACTCAATAATTTTCACAATGCCGTTCGCGTCGAAAAGAATGTTTTCCATTGGGGGGGTAATTAGACGGTGACAACTGGGGAAGAATTTCAGGCCATTCATTAGTGAATACAGAACAGAAAGCAGTGTTTAAAGCATCAGCAGTCTCGGATTCCGGAACAGGGGAGCCAGAACTCTCGCGCAGAAAAACAGTGCTAGACCCCAGGGGATTAATGCATTGCCAGAAGCGTTTCGCGTTAGTTTGTAACATAGAGAGCAGCGTGGTCGAAAAAAAGCCACGTTTGGCCTCTGCGACGTCCTTCTCGTACTGCTTGACCGCAACGTTATATTTCTCCTACTGGACGTCAGATTGGGAAGAGTTAGCAGAACGAAAGAGACGTTTCTTTTTATTGTTTGAACGTTTTAGCGTGCTGTTAAACCATGGAGACTCTTTTCGTTCACTAAGTGTTATGGTAGGAACGTATCTTTTAATTAAGTGCAGAAATTCAGATTTAAAAAGCAACCAGTTAGTTTCGAGTGGACGAAGGTGAAACTCAGCCTCAAAGTTATCATAAAAGGCTGTTAAATTTTGGACCATGCTGTTGTAGTCGCCTCTGTCATAAAGCGTGAGTGTTTTTTTTTTTGTTCTGGTTGGATTGGACATGTGACATGAAAAAGTAGCATGGAATATCTTATGATCACTTAGACCATTCATATACGCGATATCGGAAAGGTTTTCAGGGTGTGAAGTTAATATTAAATCCAAAATACTAGCCGAATGGTCTGTAGTGCGAGTGGGATTGTTGACAACTTGCGAGAACCCGAATGTAAGACACGTGTTGACGAATTCATTGGCCATGTTAGTGTTTGTTAGTGTGGAAGCGAGATTTGACCAAGCGATAGATGGGAAGTTAAAATCACCAAAGAGCAAGATAGGCGTGTTAGGATATGACTTAGTTATCTGACACAACGCATCGTGGAAATCAGGCAAGAATGCGGAGTCGGCAGAAGGAGGGCGATAGCAAATGCCAAGAAGGATGCGCGGGAAGGATGCGGTGCAACATAACCATAGCATTTCTAAAGGTGATTGTATCGTTATCGGTATGCATCGTAGCTCATGGCTTGTGGCGATAAGGACGCCACCACCACGGGTATCCTCGTCTCGATCTTTGCGAAATATGTCGAAGTCTGGAAAGAGGGGCAGGACCTCGGTATCGCGAATGGACGAGTTGAGCCACGTCTCGGTAAGCAACACAACATTACTCGAAGATGAGCTGATGAGGCCACATAACGAATCACGTTTTGAAATGACACTACGGATATTAGCATGCAAGAAAGCTATGGAAGAACGATTACGTCGGGGGTTTGAGGTTTAGACTGGGGTAACTGCTAGGATTGACGCTGAACTATTTTGTGGGCCTGCTGGTCGTAGACGAAGGTTTTGCCGCCAGAGAGAAGTTTATCGTAACGCAGCTTGAACTGGAGGTTGTTAGTCTTTTCATATTCGATAAGGCGTTTGCGAGCTAGTCGAATAACGGGGGGAAATCTTCCGAAAGGCTAAAACTTGTTCCTTTAAATTTGTGCGCTAGTGAGAGAATGCGGTCTTTGTCTTTTCAGTGCGCAAACTTAACAATGACTGGTCTTGACCTGCCGTTACGATAAGAACCGAGCCTATGAGCGCGTTCAATTTCACGTGGATCAATAGGTGACTGAAGGTGCTGAATGCAATGATCACTGATTAGTTTTTCGGGCTCACGCCAGTTTTCATTAGGAGTATCTTTTAACCCATAAAAGACAAGGTGACATTGACGAGACCTGTTGTCGGCGTCGTCAGCTCAGGCAGTCAGAACAGACACATGAGCTATGCAAGTGTCAGTTGCCGTACGATGTGCGGCAGTTTCAGACTTGGCAGCAACGAACTCAGTGCACTCAGATTCGATTTTGGCCAATCTAGAATTAATTTCGTGGAATATTGTTTCATGATCAGTCTGGGTTACTTGTATAGATTTCAGTTGGTCGAGAATGGCTGACTGCCCCGACTGAAGCTGACGTAGCGTGGTAAGCAGTTGAGAGTTTACATTGTCATCAGGACCGGGGTTCAATTCAACGTCACCGGACAATAACAATAAGTCAAACAGTACACAAGAGCAGTCATAAACAGTGGTGCAAATTTAATGTGGGCTCGGCAGCACTACCAACGCTCTACTATGACTTGTTCGCTTAGCAAAAAAGGGAGTAGCTATTGGTTGCCTGCATGGCGAAAATCAGCGGTTGGTAAGCACGAACCATCGTTGACGTGCCGCCGAGCCCACTAAAGGCGCGCAGGCGATGGCAAGGCAATATATCCGATACTGGCGGAAGGGGTGTCGCTGTCGTCTACGCAGAACTGGAACCCGCGCCAAGATAGCGGGGTGGGAGGAAGATCGTCGATGATAGTTGACCGGGGCCGATTTCTAGCTTCATGTGCGCACATGGCGCACGCAGGCTCGAGTGCCGGGAAAGACAGGTGCTCGGAGCAGGGCGTAGTCCCAAGGGAGCATGTGAGGCCACCACGGTACCCCAGTAGCGAGGTCCATTCAGCAGGGCCCTCGAGGGCCAGCTCCGGGAGGCTGAAGGACGCCAGGCTGAGAAACTGCATGGCGAAAAGCAGCGGTTGGTAGCACGAGCCATCGTTGACGTGCCGCCAAGCCCATGCTTTAGGGGACACACGTAGTCCTGTATTTTCTTACACTTAGTTCCGTAAATCTGCTTTTGTAGAACTTGGACCCAGTGATTATTTCAGATTCACAATTTTAAGTTCATATCTCCTCCCATATAGTTCATGCACAGTAGGTAGAAGTGTCGCCAGAAAAAAAGAGTAATCTTGGAATATTCCAGGAAATAACTCAGTGGGAACATCGAAGAAATTTTACCTTTAGGTCACAGACAGGGAACTGATTACTGTAGTTACAATAACAACAGTGCAGCTTTATTTTTGTTGCAGATCTTTGTTGTTGTCTAGTAAACAAAAAAACACCCCGCTGTGCTATCAGGGATTAGAGAGTGGCGTCAGCATAGATGGCTGGCAGCGGGAAGAGTGTGGTTTAGCCACGCGCTTGCGAACATGCGCGCTGCTTCGCCTCTTCGTATTTCCACAGGCACCAAACGGCGCGTTG
>JALIZH010011786.1:0-63231 GCA_030522465.1 Rhipicephalus appendiculatus
ATTGATCGTGCTCCTGACGCCAACTCCACTCAATTTCGCGGAGCGTTTTGCTTGAACAATCAGTCAAAACTGTTTTATGAACTTACCCACTCATGTTTCAATAACCCGAGCAAGACAAACCGGCCGGCAGCGTGGACCAGCCTATATAGTGAGTGCGCACGCGCAGAGCGGCACTCGAGTGCCCGTGATAACGTCACACACGAGAAGGCGCCACTGAAAGATCTCGAGGCGAATAAAAATGTCTAAAAGCGTTTAACTATACGCGCGAGCGTGATTTACATAATGAGATCACTTGCGATTCCAAATGGGCATGATATGTTTTTCCTGAATGATTTGCTTGACAGCACTTCTTTGCCTTTCCGACTCCCAGATGGCGAGAGTTCCACGAGCTGCATTTTCTTGACCTGTGCAGTTCTGCGAACCTACGCTGCCACTTTTATGTAAACGTGGCCTGCTTTGAGTTAAACAAGTACCAGTAACTATGTCACTTGAGCATACGTTTCAACAAAGCCTTGTGGCTGTATGTTCATGGTTGACTGCTAAGCTATAACGCACTTCATGCTCAACGCACATTAAAAGCATATTCAAAGCAATGCTGGCCTAAATTTGTATAGTTTTGCACAACAAACTTTTGTCCTAATACTTCTCTTAGGCACTTCATTAAATATACTATTCTTGAAATTAAGGCCATACTGGTTGCCTCTATGACAAGATAAAGCTTCGAGTATTCTAGTCTACAGAAATAATAAAGAAATTACTGGAATCCCATAGTTCTGTATTATATCAGACTAAACGGCAACGAACAGACTGATAAGTATTCCCAAATGCCAAAGACAACCGCGCTAATATATAGCCCATGTTTCCCGACCACGATAGCCCGCCCCATATGGCTGGGACTGAAATGCAAAGACTAGGGAGGAGCGAAGCACGTAGGGAAGGGTGCTTCAGCTCCACTAGCGTGAAAGCGGCGAAGGTGTGAAGCATGCAGTGTTTTTTCTTCCTCTTCTGCTTCTTCTTCTTCCGTACATGCCCGGTTCAGTTCCCTTCGACAAATAGGGAAGGACGTTTGAGCTCCGCTAACGTCGTCGGCACTTTATTGGGCTAACTGTTCCCCTTCTTCATTTTGAGAAGACCGGTGTCGAGTAGTGGGACTTACCCAATTTTTGTGGCACATACCCGCTTCGGTGATAGACCACGACTGCACGACACACCATGACGACATTGGATGCCGGTAAAACGAGACATTATGGTGCTTCGCCACGTCATGATCAGGTCATGTTTGCGTCACAACTTTCTCGGCCTTGTGTCGTCATGATGCCATGATAGGATGAAGTGATCACGTGAATTTAACTTTATGATGGACCATCACTACATGACACACCATGATGGCAGGAGACGTCGAGAAGCGGCGATCCTAAGATGCTCGCACCTTAGGGGCCTAGTCTAAGTGCGGTGCGCAAGACAAGTGTGGTGCGCATGCCGGGTCAGCAGCCGAACGTGAATCCGAAGAGGCTCACAAGACATGTAGACCTCTATAGGGTAGGTGCGTGACTCTTCAATGGTGCCTGCTCTATTAGTACACCGTAGGAGGCCTAGGAATGTCCGGAGTGGTCGCGCTTGAAGGCTCTTCAACGTACGATTGCATGTTGTATGCATATGTCAAAGCACACGTAAATGTAGCGGAGATATCCAACAAACAATGCCTGGTACAACTGCAGAAAGCTTTTCTCGGAGGAGCCCCATCTTAGTCCCTCCCTAAACATAAGCAACTAACAACGAATGACATTATTTTTTTCGTTTTTTTGTGCTTCTCTTTCGGTGGGGTAGTTTCTTCGTTAGATACAACCAAATTAATCAAAAAAAACGGATAGGACCCCATTGACAGGAAGGGTGATTTTCGTCCACCTTAATTCATTTCAATCTATGCAATAATAACTACACTACAGCCAAAAATATACGGAAGAGGAAAATACATAAATAATGTCCCCTCTGCTTTTTTTACTTAATTGTCCGTTGGATTGATTTGGTTGTGTCTAAAAAAGAAGCGATTCTCTCAAAACAATCTGTCAGTCTTTCTTTCAAGTTCACCAGCTGCCTCTTCGTGAAAACATCACCTGCCACGTGGTGCCGTCTGTCAAAAACAGCGTTCCACACTCGTCGCATAGGTTACGAGTGGCGCTGGCTAACGCTCTCAGATATTAAACGCATACCAATTTTCAACAACGTAGGCGGTGAAGTATCTTCTATCGTAGTTCAATTTATACAACATGGGGCGCATAAATGCAATGTTGTGGGTGCGGATCGTACCGTCGGGAACGGTGCTTTTTTGGTGTACTTCAATTTATTTAAATCTATCATAATCACTATAATTAAAAACTAGAAAACAAATGTGTCGTGTGCGTTTCTTGGCTTAACTGTCTATAGGATTCGTAACAAGCCACCATGTTATGAAATACCGTTCCGTCAGCCTTTAGAGCTCGATGACAACGCTTTTGTGTTACAGATTGAGGTTTCAAAGAAGTGCTCAGATTTTCACGAGAACGGAGAGCTTATATAATGATAACAATACTACTAATATTACCAATAACACTTCAATGTACACGGTGCCATTTGTTTTAATCATTCCTATAGTGCGTGAGAGGTGAAGATACATTTTCAAGGACATGCATACATACTGAATAAAATAGGATATTTTGTATTCATTGAAACTAATCACTATTTCGTTCTTGTCCACCTTTCCAGAAATGCAGGCAAGAGAAGCAGGGTGCAGAAGCCACTGGATGTCCGTCTCAATGCCAATGTTCCGGGTTTGACAGAACATTAATCTGGCCCAAGGAAAGTACCTGCATGAGGGCTTCTGGATAAAGCGTCTGAGGGCGTTCTAGTTTATGAAGCCCCAATAAAAACTGAAGCTGTCTCACTCTTGTTTTTCGGAAACTGCGTCTACCCTACGGGTCACGCATAATTTCTGCTGTGTTTGCATAAGGCTTGGTACCCTGAATGTGCATCACGACCACTCTATTGTACCAGAAGCTAAATAGTTTCCAACATTCACTTTAACGAAATTCATTTCCTCTCTCCATTGCTTTTTTTTACCATTGGATATACTGCTGACAACTTATTCAGCACTGTCTTTTCTTTTCTTTGGGTTACTCTTACGCTAAGTTCTTAAATTTCAGTTTTAACATCCAAGCTATTTCACAAATCGTGCCTTGTTTACCCCATACCAAAAAAAAAAAACGATCATCATCATGAACGGGCATGAGGTACAGCAATTGGGTGAATTCCACTATACACAACCTCCAATAAAAAAAATTCGGGCAGATACCACGTACCTTTGCAAATGAGTTCTCCGGAAACCCGCAAGGTGGTGGAAGGGTTATGAAAGGGAAAATTGACAACCACCCGTTTTGTGGCTTCCATGTGGCTTTCCATGTGGCTTCGTGCTACAAAACGGGTGGTTGTCAATTTTCCCTTTCACGTACCTTTGCAATTTATGTTATGCGAAGCATGCGGAGGGAAGGTGACTGTGTTGTAATTTTTTTTTTGATTGAGCGAAACGTTACGAAATGACGCTAAACATATGTACAAATGTTGTCAGCACAGACAGATGTAGATAACTACTTGCTTACAGATGTGAAATGATGCCAACATCAACATGGTATTAGCATCACCAGAAGCGATAAGCTGATATGTAGCGCTTGGGTTCGCGAGAATGGTAAGCCTTGACAGTGCTACATAAACCAACGTCAGTGCGTGGCGCTTAAGTGCAATTCACGTTAACCCGATGTGACGGCGGTATCATAGGAGTACATATGTAATGTTTATAAAATTAGATATCTAGCACTGCAGCCACAATTGACGTTTCATGATCATTAGCGTCTTCTTCAAAAGCAGTTCCGAGACCTGGCGTGGCTCCGTGCTAGAACACTTGATTGCCACGCAGAATGCTTGGGTTCGATTACAGCTGGGACCCTGATATATTTTATTTGCATTCGTCGGGTCAACGCTGCCGATGTCAGTTTCTTATCGTTCTCCCATTAAAATTACCTATGTATGCCCTCGCCGTTCCTGGGTAGCTCTCAAATTTCAATCACCTGTGTCGCACACCCGCATACAGTGGCGTGTACTGTACGGGTATGTGCCACACGTGTCTGGAGGAAAGCGTTTGATGACGTACGCGATGGGATTGTCACCTTATTCATGTCATGACCAGCGAGTCATATTCGTCAAACCATGTTACCCTCCCATACTAATTCTGGTCTACCCCAAGTTAAGGGGTGATCACGAGAGCCCCCAGACGTAGGCGGCTAGATAGATAGATAGATAGATAGATAGATAGATAGATAGATAGATAGATAGATAGATAGATAGATAGATAGATAGATAGATAGATAGATAGATAGATAGATAGATAGATAGATAGATAGATAGATAGATCCTCAAAGTGCCTGCAGTACGCAAAGAAATGCTTCGCATTTAAAACTAAGAATGGCAGTTAGCCCAACGAATGGCGGCGAAGCGACAGCGGGGGAGCCGAATACCCCAAGTACGTACAACGAGAGAATACTGGGGAGCGGGAAAGGCAACAGCGGCTGCGAGAAGATTCCGAATCGATGGAATAACTACGTCAACGATGACGTGCCCGTATCGTGTCTCTGCCTCTCTGTGGTTTAACTCGAACCTCTCCGCGCTGACATTCAACATAAAAACCACCTAGCATCGTCTAGCTAAATTCTAGCAAAGACATGGAAGCAACTTAGAAAAAAGCGTCATCAAATAGCTAAGGCCTAGAAACATCCTAGAAGCAACAAGATTAGTCTTCAGAATTGTCCAGGTTTCCCGTTTCAAGGCTTGCGCGGCTTACTGGAAGCTTCGCCATTTTTTTTTTTCAATTTCAGGATTCAGGAAAAATGCAGATTTTCTTATTACATTTTTCGGCCTTTTTCAATTTTTTCTTGCCGTTATCCTATGTAAATTACCGAAATCCTGATGTTTACCTTGATATCACACAGAATTCCTTGCAAAAAAAAACTTCTTCATTTGTAGAAGTATAAAAATTTTATGTCACCATGTAATTTTTCGCAGCTTTCTACGCCCCTGCACAGCGTAGCGTGTACATCGGCGTGGCAAGTCGAAATATTCTCTTCAGATAAATATTATCTTAGACATATATATATATATATATATATATATATATATATATATATATATATATATATATATATATATATATATATTCCCTGATGAAGGCCGGGCCCCGGCTGAAACGTTGGAAAAATAAACGAAGTTTTCGTTTTGCACGTCCTCTACTTCGAAGTATTGCATTTGCTGGATCCAAGGACACCTTCTTCTTCATATATATATATATATATATATATATATATATATATATATATATATATATATATATATATATATATAATATTTGTCGCGCTGATGTAAAAGCGTATAGCCAACACTGGCACCTCAATTGGCGCTGTCCTAATATGACGCTTGTATAGTTTGTTTCCTAGAAGCAGTGGAAATCACTGGGGTATGCCACGGTGGATCAGTGGCTGAGGTGCTCGGCTGCTGACCCGAACATCGCGGGTTCGATCCCAGCGGCTCACACACGCAGTAAGTGTGACAACGTGGCACATCGGAAACACTTTTTAGAAATTACCCGCGAAGAAAACGAACAAGCTGCACGCTGCAAGCTTTGCTCTGAAACTATACAGGCTGTAGTGGGAGTTTCATCTCATTTGATTCAGCACATAAAAAGAAAGCACGAACGTGAGTACACGCAACGAGAGAAAGGGCTGGCAAGCTAGCCGTAGATAACGTCCGCCTTCACTGCTGGGTGCAGCTCTGTGCCTGTTCATCGAAAGGCTGCTCTTGACGACGCCATAATCAACGTGATTTGCATGACGTGGAGCACTGACATGGAGCCCCCCTACATAGATAGCGAAAGAACTGCCCCTATGGGAATTAGTAGGGTGGTTGTACTGCACAAGATGTGTCACCAAGCTACTATTCCTCGACCTTGGTAACGTGTTTCGCGTACTTTTGCCGTTCTTAATGCATCTGATGACATCAGCTTTATGGGGCGTTCATTCTTGACTCGATAACACTATCAGGATGCCTTTCCTACGTTGAGGAATTAAAGCAATGATATTGAACTGCCAGGCCATTCCCGCAGTGGGAACGGGCTAAGTTTTTTTTTCATTCCGAGGAATTGAAAGGAATTGAATTGCAAAAAGTTCTAATTCCCCGGAAGAGAATTGGAATGGAATGGAGGCGCCCATTCCGCTACACTGATATCTTGTACCTTAAGATACGATACATTACTCAATGCATCGGAAAGTCAGATACAGATACTCGTCTTGCGAGACGTATCGCGATACGGATACAGGATATCCTAAGAGTATCTAAGATAGTATGTAAGATACAGGTATATTAGATACTGCCCAGCCCTGCCCGTACCACAGTGATTTTGCTGTGGCAGCATAAAACTTCGAACACACAACTTCTTTGTCAGTAATGTTAGTAATGTTTGTAACTACGGCGTCAGTAGTGTTTTATGCCGTAACGGGGAACATCGCTGGCATCAAGAGTTAACCTGTTGTTTTACTGTAAGAATACGGCGATTTTTTTAACAGTGTAAAGGTTCGTCGTTAATACCTAAAACATTATGTTTGGCATAGCAGCGGTGTCAGAATCCCGCATGAAATATCCCAAGGCGCTCAAGTGTCTTATCTAAAAACAGAGTCACAAACGGGTATCTGCGGTAAAGTAATCTATTTTAACCACCACTTCTTGAAACACATCTGCAAACTGATGGTGCGTTAGTGGAGCGGTGGCGAGTAAAGTAGTAAAGTGTAAATATGTTGCTGTGGGAAACAACGGCACAGAATACGTGCTTCGCTCCTCCCCAGGTCTCACGTTAGTGAAGCTGAAACGCCCTTCCTTTCTAATTTCGTAGTGTTTCTTCCATATTTTTTTTTCGCATTGTTTTGGCTGAACAGTCGTTAGAGAAATGACTAAATGAACGTTTGTAAAAAGTAGTTAGAGTTTTTGCTTGACAAAGACTGTATTGTATCCTCGGCTACACTCTGCCGTGTTTCCAAATAAGTGAGTAATAGCTGGTGAGTGTACGTCCACTACCGGCATATTAATCGTGTCATTAGGAAGAATTCTACTATTGAAGTTGATACCTTTTTTCGACAAATTTATACTGCGCTTGGTTCGTTTCCCTCGCCAAGTTTTCTCACCGCATCGTGTCCGCTATCTACACTAACAAACTCCGTCACTGAATACGACATTAAAGCTGCACTTACCACTGTGGTTGGCCATTACCCATTTGAGATTGTGTATTTTGCACTGCGTATGCACCCGAAGCATCACCAATGTATCGTGGACTCCTTGTTAGCGGCTTCATGTCAACTTGACTTTTCTTTCTGGATGGCATGTTACGATTCTCGCTGACTATCACGACACTTTCTTTGTCTGAATGTCATTGTTGGTGTTCCGTCGCGCTGCCCTCGACATTCGCTCTCCGAAATTTACCTGCAAGCGTCATCATATCAAACTGACCGGTTACGCTGCTGACACTGCGTGTTTCAAAATCGACCTGACAAACTTCGCATTTACTGCGGCTTACCAAGTCCCCGCTCTAACTGCGGAGCAGTTTAAGGGACCGTTCTGTCGTCGCCTCATGTCTCGTGTTGGAGTCACGCAGGTCCTACGTTTGATACAGATAACCTGAGTGGGATGCACGTTTGGAAAAGCAGCGCTCGCTTGCCCGTGAACGCCAGCGTCGCTGAAGGGCTGCTTCGTCTATCCGAGCCATCGAAGCGACAGCTATACGCCACCGTCGGTAGCTAGACACAAACCAACGAAAGAGAGAAGCGGGGACAAAGTGCCAGTGCCAGGAGTTAGACGCACCACGCTCGGAAGAGCGAACAGTAGAAGTACAGTAGAAAGGATACAGTGCAACAGAAAATAGGTAATCGCAAAGCAAATCAGGTAATCATTAGAGAAGAACAAAAAAAGAATATCAAATATCACATTAGTAGGCGAAAAGAACAGAAAACAGCACATAAATGCAAGAAGATAACGCAAAAAAGAGAAAAGAGCAGGGAAACAGAAAAACACACACGAATGAATGCTGTGTAGCAAGACGGGGCAGAGATACTCAGAAGAGTATTCCGGAATATAAATACCGAAGTACACGCGTTCGAAGCCTAAAATCTACATACTGAGAGACATTTTCCCTAGACGTAACGGAATATTTCGGAGAGACTTTTGCATAAGGATAACTAAAGCATTCCGGAACACAGATACAGTAATACAGATACCGAAATACATCGTTATCTTGGCGGGGGCCATGCTTCATAAAAACATTAACAAGCGCAGCATAATATTGTTAATTAGGCTGCAGCGCATGAAAGTTACAAGTCTAGCATATCGCTTGAATCACTAATGAACACTAGTTTATTAAGAAAGACTAAACATTTAATTTACACACGAGATCTGTTTTGCTTAAAAGGTTGTTATGTTAACTGCACTTCAGGATCAACAGCTACTGAAATAGAATGTCGTCTCGATAACGTCAGTTGAGCCTCAACACAAGGCTCGCGAAATGGCTGGTCGCTCGAAAAAAATCAGGGTTGCTTTACCGGCCTGGAGAGACAGCGACTTTCGTTGGAAGATGCAGACAATAATGGCTTGATATACACCAAAATTGGTGTTGTGCGACGTGACTGTATGACGAACATAAATGACAGGTCCTAACATGTAAATCATGACATTCATATTATGTACAGCATGATTTGCTCCTTGCGGGCTGCTTCGCATTACATCTATTCCCACAGTGCATGGGATCTGCCTGTTTTTTTTTTTCTTCAGCGCTGCCATCTGCTTGCATTACCGCCCCCCCCTCCCCCAATTAACGCGTGCGAGAAGACGACAGGGCGACGCTGAGCAGACGACGCGGTGCGGATGAATACATCGAATAGGGGATTTTCGGCCCTCCTACTGGCTGAGGGGCCTTGCAGCCTTCACAGTGCTGAAGGGAACTTCTGAAACGGTATATAGTATGCTTGCACGGTTTCGTTATCGCTTTGGTGCACATTTCATGAATACTAACGCACTTCCTCGATACTTTTATGACATTTTGTTGAGGTGTCCAACCAATGCTTACCTTTAGAGAGCCGATTTGTACACTCACATCCCTGTCATTGTTGGTTAAGCTTAAGCGAGCCACCACAACGCTGCTTCGCGCACACGCAAGCAGACGTGTTGTGCGTGCTATTACTGCCGAACTTCAGCACGGCGCACTTCTTTTTTATGCTAGAACATAATTTTAACATTAATAAATGGGTGTACCGAGCTCACGCTAGAGCTTTCGAAAAATTATCTCTATAGATAGATATTCGGCCATTTGTCATGATCACAGAGCATGCTGTGGCCGCTGTATCAAAAATATCGAGTGGATGGGATCACGCGTTCTCTTGGCTGTTACACCTTGCTCACGGCACAGGGTAATTCTGCCACTAAGTACTACAATTAGAGGAGACACGTTCTCTATTATTCTTACACTCCCAGCTTACTCTTCAGAAACTCTGTAGAGATGAAACCAATGTATGAAAAAAGGGACACATATGCGTATCGTTTGTGAAGTTTCAAACGAAAGAATTCAAACGAAAAGTTTCGCCGTAGTGGTATTACCACGGCCACACTTGGAAGAAGCACCACACTATGTTGCTTCTGCGTCCAAACGTGGCTTGTGGTGTCAAAATATACGAAGTTACACAGACGTATACGTACATACGCGCCATTCTTTTGGCTCTTGGAAGGGTTGAATTATACTACGTCGGAGAATTCGTTCAATGCGCTTGCAGCTTTAATTATTTATTAAGGCACAATCATGTTATGGAACATGCCATCCAGCTAAATCATGTGAACACTTGCCTTCATGCTCTGCTCTGTAATGTAGCAGAGAGATCGATATAAATTTTGCTAACGTGGTGGCTTGTTTTTTTTTTTTTCAATAATTTTTGAGCCATCGTCGTTTGAGAGCCGTACGGGCTACTGTATTTACCTATAAATATTGAAGTGCTTTATGTAGTGCTGCCCAAAGTGACAAACATTGTGCATGAAGCTCTTTCCGTAGCCTGCTCAAGCGATCCTGAAAGCTGGCTACCTTAAGTAGAATAAAAGTCGCAGGTTCCCTTGGGCATTCGCCTAAGACGACTTGAAGGCGAAAGCCATGCAGCTGCGCCATCTGGTGTGGTTATTTTTACCACGTATACTGTATCACGCAGAAACAGCTTTCTCATTTTTTTAAGTCACACGAACACCCCCGAAGACGAAGTGCACGCGCTGTTGTCGCCCCTTGAGCCGAGAGGCGCGTGTGTCACGCGCCTAGTCACGAGAACGCCCTATTTTTCTTTTAGGCGTGAACTACCTTTGGGGCTTGGCTTATCGGCGTCTCCTGTCGTCACGGTGAGTCATGTAGTCACGGTCCATTGTAAAAACGAGTAGGCTCCACAATGTGTCATTCCCCCCTACTCCCCACCGATCCACTGAAAATGAAGAAGCAACAGTGATCCCAACAAATAGCTGACGACGTTAGTCGAGCAGAAACAACCTTTTATGTCACAGGGAACTGAAACCAGGCATATAGGGCAGTAGCAGAAAAAAGGAGAAGACGCACCTTGGGGTAAGCTGCATTCCGACGCAGTTTGAGGACGACGTTAGTGGGGCAGGAGCGCCCTTTCCTACATGTCCGGTTCCAGGCTTGGCACCATTAGTGCCTCATCAAAAAAAATCTCGCTCAAAACACTGCATGCCTCGCCCCCCACCTCCCCCCCCCCCCCCCACCGGCCAGGTTTCATGTTGTGAGCTGAAATACTCATCCCTACATGCCTCACCCTTCCCCAGTTTTTTTTTAATCACGCGAAATGAGCGAAAGCGAAGCGAACGTGAGCACGCGCACCTCGATGCATATTGTGTGCTGTTGGTCATGTGATCTTCTGCACAATGTCTAGTTGACGCTGTCTTTTTGTTCAACGTCTCGTTCGCTTGAGGCATATAAGGTTGTCGTCTTTAAAAAGTTTAGAGGAGTAAAGTGTACAGGTGCTTACGTGTATCACGCATATGTTTGCTCATTAAGTGAGTCTTGTTCACAGTTCGAAAGGCTGTAAAAAAGCCTACGACTTAGGTGTCAGAGCCTTTTAATGTTCTCACGTCGCTTATATATCTCTCCACTCTCGAGCATTCTCCACTCTCGGTCATTCTATGTTAGTATTCTGGAACAGCAGTAAAATTTTACGCGTGACAAAACAATGCGTCGTTGATATTATGCCCAACTGTGCCTAGTGTTGTCAAAACAGCGCCAGTAATGCTTACGTCACCATTCGAATATACATAAAGATGTGTGACCATTTCTTGTTACGGGCAAGCTACCAAGCTACTGGCTACGCTGGACGCCACAATCTTGTGATGGCACGTCTCGGCGCAGTCTATATCGTGTTGTTCGCTGCCGCAGCCCTTGCGACGTAAGTATTGTTGCAATCGTTCCGTCCTGTAGATGTTATAAGGTCGAAACGACATTTTATACATCCCATAGCATGCATTATAACACTTCGTCAGTCGTTTATTTTCTTTATGGTATGGCATGGTCAACTTTTTCAATTCCTGAAGACCAACCCTTAGGTTAACGCAGACGGCTCCCACGTTGGGACAGTAAGGTTTAACCTTACCGCCGTATCGTGGGCCTTCTGGACGGCCTGTGGTTGATCTGAAAGAGCTCCACTGTGAAGGACTCTTAACCACCAGTCACTTTCCTTGTCACAGTCTGTGAAAGCCACAGGACACTGCCAAAGCATATGGCCCAGAATAATGATGTCATTGCACTTCTGTAAATTTCCTTTACAAAGTTAATTATTGGGTATCAGGAAACCATTATAACTAACTCTTGAACACATTAGTATTGAATTTCATGCTTTGAATGGGTGTATTTGCCTGGGAAGTTTGTGAAAAAAGCTGTCTTTTGCCGAAACTATTCCTCTTTGCATGGAATAGTTATATATAAAAAAGCACAGAAAACACTCATGCGTGCAGTTAAGATAACAAGTGGCATCAAAATTACGGATTGAAGAGCTGCGTATTTAATGACATAGCACGTCCAAAATGTCTTGCCCATTTAATGGAAACACGTATATCATCTACAGAATGCCATGAGGACACTGACGCACACAGCAGTGCCACAGCAGCGGGAACAAAACATATTAAAATATAAAAAAATGCCGCCTTGACTGAACGAGTCTGCAGTATTACAAACTCGGTCTCTTATGTCCCCTCGTGTTATTTAGCCTAGTCATAGTCTGCGCATAGTCGCCGTTCAATAGATATGAAAAAGAGCGTGTCTTTAAGCTAAAAGTAGCCAAAGTAACCGCGCCATTCAACTTTATCGCTAAATTGATAGCCAATATGACAGAAGTGGTATTACGAGGCGTGTTTATTAATAAACAATACATAATGTCAACTTGACTAAGCAAAAACACGGATGTAAACGTACAATTTCTTAGCTTTCTTTTGTCTTCTTGCCACCGGTAAGCTGCAAATGAATGATTTATATTTACATGCATTTATTTTCTCACCCCTAAAGTTTTAAGAACGGTTAACAAACGGCGACACAAAGAAAGTTCATAAACGCGCCTTCTTTGCGTCCCTGTGTCTCGTTTGCTTTTACTATTCTTCATAATGAACTAGTAACGTGCCAAGATTGCCACCCTGGTTACCCTCAAGACGAAGCACTGAAAATAAGGGAGTGTATAAAAACAAAAAAATAGAGTGAGTAAAAATAACAGTTAACGAATTTTCCAACAGGCTTACGTATACAATGCTGTATGAGTATGAAAGAACAAAGGACAAATTTCCAACGTGCAGGTATTTGTATTAGGTTGGTTAATGCCTGGC
The DNA here is from genome assembly GCA_030522465.1 of Rhipicephalus appendiculatus. Taxonomy (NCBI): domain Eukaryota; kingdom Metazoa; phylum Arthropoda; class Arachnida; order Ixodida; family Ixodidae; genus Rhipicephalus; species Rhipicephalus appendiculatus. The sequence goes on from JALIZH010011786.1 coordinate 12,967, forward strand.
GAAACATTCATTATAACCAATGGATGCTATGTCAGCGTGAAGCAAAGTGGTTACGTTCAACTACTACGTGCTACAAAAAAGTTTCGCAAAATGTTTTGTGTCTACTAAATGAAATACCTACCTTACGGTGATGATCAATGTGATAGGACATATATTACAGCGATTAAATAAATGCGTCATGAAGAGCACTACGGCAGTCTTTTGCATAGTATATGTTCAAGTGGTACAAATTTTGAAGCACTGTTAGAGACAGAACGGAAAGGCTGGCATTTGTGGCTAATTTGCTAGTGCTGCGATGGTAGAAATAATAACACGAGCCCGATAATTCTAATGCAATTTCAAGGCAGTGATTAGTTTCGCATGCATTGGATCGCATATTGAAGCATCGTCTTAAAGCTTTGGTCATATTGAGGTAATCCGAAGTCTTAGTTTAGCTGAAGAAGGAACGGTGGAAGAGCTGAGAGTTAAATATCCAAGCATAAAATTAGCACTGCTAATAATATTTCCAGTATGTACCATGAAGTTTAAAATACACAATATATGAACACCCAAGTATTTATAATAACTCACGGGTTATAATGGGACACTGTGAAACAGGTGAATAGGAGGACTGTTAACGCTGAAGGGGGCGCGCGCAATCCTGTATTTTGTTACATTTAGTTCCGGAAATCAGTTTTTGAAGCATTTCGACAAAGTAACTATGTCGGATTCACAATTACAACTACAGAGCCCCTCTATATAGGTCATGCACAAAAGGCAGAGTTCTCGCCAGATAAACAGTAATTTTGAAATATTCCGGCCATCAAGTCAGTCAGAACATTGAAGCATTTATACATTGAAGCCTCAGAAAGAAACTGATTGCTATAGTTGAGATAATCACAGTGCAGCTTAATTTTGCTGTAGATTTTTGTTTTTGTGAAGTTCAAACGAATACACCCGCTGTGCTAGAGGATTAGAAACTGGTGTGAGCGTAGACGGTTGGCAGCGGTAAGAGCATGCTTTGCCACGCGCTTGCCAAAATGCACGCAACTTCGTCTCTTCGTATTCGCACAGGCGCCAAACGATGCGTTGAGGTGCCTCGCTGCGAACCAGCCTGATGGTAGGGAATAGCATGGGTGCGCGCCGGCTTACACAACAGATAAACTTGTGAATAAGAATATTAAAAAAAAATTCCCGCAGCTTGCGCCATGGTTGCCGTTGGTGGCTACTTTGCGCCAAATTGGCTACTTTTGGACCCCGTTGGCGACGAATATTTCCAGTTTGCGCCATGGCTTTTTTTTAAACTTGTGGTTTTACTTATTCAAATTTTTTTTTATTCATCAATAGTATAGACTCAGTTGATAATAGCGCTTCTGTTCTGTTTGGCTAGAAATTAGGCGATAATATCAAATGACATGGCTACTTTGGCTACTTTTGGCGTGAGTTCTGTCGCCTTTTCATGTCCACCCAACCGCAACCCTGGCTTGCACTAAGACGCGCAACTTAGGGTTCATTAACGTACACCTAATCTAAGTATACATACCTCGAGTTTTTCTCCTTCATTGATGTGCGACTGCCGCGAGCAGGACATAGAACCTTGAAAACGACAGGTAGCCTTTAAACTTCATTGCAATTTTATCTGCAAATAATAAGGCAATTGTCTGCTATATGGGCCAATATAGACGTTCAAAGTTGCCAAGGAGCCAACGTGAAACTTTCGCCGCCAAATAGGGTCCTAAAGTAGAGAATATGGTCAAAGTAGCTGCCAATCAATGACAACTCCACCGCTGCTCAGGCTCTAGTAATATAAACTGGAACTCCACATGGGCTAAACGCGGTCAATTGGTCAAACTACGAGTTCCGGATCGTCTATTGCAGGACTGGTCTTTGTGCTGTCGGTCACACGCCCGCTCTTCCCCGCAATTGGGGCTTTGTTTCGGTGTTGCTATTTGCAGTGTCCCACTGCTCGAGTGTGCCACAAGTTCATGCTAAAGAGACAGAGCGTGCAAACAAGGACACAAAAGGGAAGTCAATACACCACACACACCGACCACCAACAGCAAAGGCGCAACAGCAAAGACACCAAAAATTGTCTGCGTATGCCCATGCATGAGAGGACCTCATAAATCCGGGAGGCCTAGTGGTTTATGTGAGTGATAACTGTTCAGACACTTGATTTCTTTCTTCTGCAAACTAATCGGTGGCTGGCTCCCGCATTCGCTAACACTATTATCCATATGCCAACCCTCGCCGATGTAACGCGTTTCTTCATTCCTGTGTCTGTACAAAATCACGAATAAAGCGAATTTTGTCGTGGACTTACACTCTGGACAATGCAAAGATAGATTCGATGGTGAGCTTCCCGCGAGTGATCTCTTATATTCCATTTATCTCTGGTTAACACAGCGACGTAACAGCGGCCGCCGCTAAACGGAATATTATGCACCATACCCATACGGCAATTAGTTGGTATGTTTCACGAAACAAATGTTATTCCGCTTTTTGTCTATCACCCACTCATTCTTTCTCTGCGCGTTGGTACATATATTGCCTAGCTTATTGGCAGTCGTAAGAACAACATTAATGCCGTATCTACCCCCCCCCTCCCACACCTTTCTTTAGCCTGTGAGATAGGCAATGAATGTAAGGAATACGGAAGACGCGCTTTTTCCTATCTCTTTCTGCAACCATGCTCGGACTTAGAAAACCGGACTTAGAAACCGGAAAAAAAAACAGTATAACCCGTGTGTGGAATCTGACACACATTTTGTGCTCTCGTGACTTAGTGAGTGATGACTTAAGGCATCACATTGCTATAGGGTTTTCTAGAACCTTCAAATGCTTGGACGAGAATTTTCACAGTGGTTTATAATATCTAGGAGAGTATTGCTAGTAAACGTGGTTCACTTTTGAAGAAAACAGCGCCAATAAAAGGTGAACACAAAGAAGAGAGGGAACACACACAGCGCTGCGCTCTCGTAAGTGTAGCGCTGTGTGTGTTCCCCTCTCTTTTCTGTATTTTTCATTTATGCGCGCTGTTTTTTTTTTTAAGAATGAATAAGCACCAACTATCCCAAGTTGCGATATTGTTGAACATGGTTCTTCTGAATCGTTAAAGAAATGTCTAAAAGGGGAAATATCTCAACCAAAATTGAAATGTTGTTCGGTAATACGGTTCGCAGACAAAAAAAAGGGCAGAAAGAAAAAGCTTCACTTTGCAGCTATAGAATAAGAATGCGCGAGAAAAGTCCCACTAACACAGAGAGCACATTGCGATAATGGTAATAAGTTACACTTTGTTGGCCAGATAACTGGTCAATACGTTACGGAATCCATCAATATTCGACAGAGATGCGATGCTATCCGGGAGGGAATTCCAACATCGGACTGCGCGTCGAAGCGCCAAGCACAGCAGTGCGCATGTCGATCCGTAAATTCAGGTATAGCTAAAATCACTATGAAGCCTGTATGACGGGGAGTATAGGGTCGTTTCAAGTATGCCAGTGTTCGAGAGGAATGAATGAATTTATGAAACATTCAGCAAGGCGATGTCATGGCGAGTCCTGAAAGATTGCAATGAAGGGTTAAGCTTGATTTGTGTTACACTTGCCTTATAGTTGTAACCGTTAGAAATGAAGCAGCTGGTCCGTTTCTGAATTCGTTGTAGCATTTCAATTAAGCATTGCTGGTGTGGGGACCAAATAGTGGAAGCGCACTCTCGTACGAAATTGTTTGACCGATCTTCATGCATGGCTTCCACAGCGTTCCACTTCATGCACGAAACAGTATTATAGTTGGTAACAGTAACAGAATATTTCGAGCACTTAAACTGCACTGGGCACGAAACGCCACCGTAGAAGACTGGACGAATAAAGACTAACTCGTCTATTGAAACCACCGAAACTTGCCTCCTTAAGCAATGCGCGTGCGAAATGAGCCTTGACCGCGTAAGGATAGTCCACTGCCTCACCAACGTTCTTATTTACCCAAGAAAATCAGGTTCTGTCTTGAAGAGATAAAAAGACAGTTTGCTGGCGCACCCTCTGGCCCATGTCTCGCTATCCATGAAGTTTTCAGGATTTCACGTGCCCTTTGGTCCAGTAAGCGGCCAAAGGAGACTCTCCAATAGCCATTGTCACGTGTAATAACATTCCTTCCCTCTGAGCATATCTGTGGTACCCACCAAGAAGCAAAGAATGGCGAGTGAAAGAACAGGCGATGCGAAAGGGGCGCGCTAACGCAATCGTGTCACACTCTTAAATGCGAGGCTTCAGCGTACTCAGAGTTTTTGTGGATGGCACTTGTGCTGAATTCTTTTTTCACGGAGTATAGGACACATGCATCAGCAGGGGCGGCCTGCAAATATTTCTTTAGTCATGCTCCGCTGGCATCAGAAAACAGATTGATGTTTTATGAATTCTGAATTTTCAATGCAACATCAGAATTTTCATTTAATTTGATCGCATTCTGCCTGTGTGCTCCCGCAATCCACTTCACTTTAATCGGCAGCTGTATTTTTTTCCGCAGCAGCTTGATTAATGCCAACACAACCAATACAAATGTGTCAATTAATGTATATTTTATATGTCCTCAACCGTATTGGTGACGCCGGCATGTATTATGAATGCCCGGCAGTGTACATCAATCGGCGAGCTGAAGTTAAAAAAAATTTCCTCTGAAAGCACGAACACCGCACCAACAGAGTGAACTAGAGTCCACGTGGCTTCGATACCAAAATATGACTGAAGGTTTTCGTGAAGAACTTCTCAATAAATACAAACACATTCTACTTTATACTAGATTCAATTGTTGCCCATAATTCTAGAGATAATGTGTTGTGTGCATGAGAAACTTTTGCTGATACAAAGACAAAACTTCACTGACACGCAGAACATCTTGAGCATTACTTTCTGCAAAGTATACTTGGTTTCACACTCTTCAAGCACCTTTACGCTGTTTCACGAAAATAAATATAATTGTACATTTTTCATTCTCTAAGCTTTAAAGCCTTATTTTTATTGTGGCTGACATGATTCAACTACTTCTGTTCAACATGTTGAGTTGTTTCAACGCGAAAAACGAGGACAGAGAAAGAAGGGACACGAACACCAGCGCTGGTGTCCTGAAACCACTCAACATGTTCAACAGCACCCAGCTCGCCCAAATGTCAGTTCTTTTCCTTCTGTTCAGCCACTTTCAGACGACCGTGGGTAATTCAAAACCTGACTTCAACCACGCATTAACACCTAGAATGTTACATAAAAGAAACGCAGGCAAACCTGTTCAAACTGTACCGCTCGGTAATGCATCCCTTTTTCCATGGGTTGAGCGCGCCAGCGAACTAAACACTGAACTGGATGCAAACCAAAACTTTTCGAGATTCTCTTATATCGAAATACGTCCAAAGCGCCATCTAAAGAAATATCACAGGGCAAAAACTAATTTGCGTCGTCCGGTTAACTGTAGAGCGCGTAGTAGATCAGCTATAGATATGCACCACGGCTGTTTTCACAAGCGAGAATACATCAGGCTAGTATATCAAACCTAATAAAAGCGTTCGGTAATGTCTAATTATTGGCACGAGGTTGTGATGGTGCGCTCTAAGAAAAAAAGAGATTGTGCGACTCCTTTCGGGTAATCCTGACTTGCCACCTATATGACTCTTTAAAGAGGCACATTAACTCTCTTGAGGGTCAGACGACTCTTAGAAGAGAATATAATTACCCCCGAAAAGGGTTGACGTGCCTCTTTAAACATAGTCACATGAGTGGCGAGTCCCAACTCTCAAGAAAGAGTCAAAGGAATGTTTTTTTTTTCTTGGAGTGTCAAGACCGCGCCGTGGTAGACGGACTGTAAACAGCGAAACTCTTGATTAAGCTAACTTGTGCCCAGCAAATGAAAAATCAAACAACACGCAATGCAGGCTGTGTGCTATGCAGGAATAACTGCGCTAAAAGCGGACGAGGACAAGTGAAGACGCTACACAGGCGCTGTGTCGTAATGATGAACCACCAACTATCCCAAGTTTCTGTTCTAGCGCTGTGCACTAATATCTGCCATCAGAGTCGTCAGCTGCCGGAAATGTGATTGTCGTCGGCAGCGTCTATCCCCAGTAACCCATAGATCGGCCGTGCGAACGTCACCCCCAAACTTCACCTTGGCTATCCTACAGTCGCGCCTTTACGCGTGATCATGAGAGAGCAATTTTAAACGATTGCGAAGCTGCCCACACATTGTGTCGCGCCCTGCGCCGAGTGGTTCAACAGTTTTCGTGGTAGCGACTCGATCACATCAAAATAATGAAATAGGCGCGCGTGAAAATACCGACAGCCGTTGTAACTGCTTTTAAACTTTTTAGCGAGTGCTGTTGACCGCAGAAACTTCAGCAACGCCTTTGTCGACTTCCGGTTGGAAGCTGGAACGTTCCGGCACTCCAAAATTGATTCTTCGGAAAGCAGCTGGTCATCGAGGCGTGCTAAGGCTGCTGAGAGCTGTTCTCTCTGGGAGCTGTGGTGCGCTAAACGGCTATGACACTCCTGTGCTCGAGTGTGTGTGTGCGTGCGTGCGGTTTGTTTTATTTTTTTTATCTCTTTTTCTATCTCTTTTTTATACATTTTCTCACTTTCCTTCCTTACCTTTCTATTCCCTGTTACCCCTTCCCCAGTGCAGGGTAGCAAACCGAAAATTTTCTTCATGTTAACCTCCCTGCCTTTCACTAAACCTTTCTCTCTCTCTTTCTCTAAACTTTTTTTCTTTTTGCTATTTTTTCAGAACGAAATGCCTCGGAGCATCTCCAAGCCACAAAGGACAATCGCTAATAGATTGTTCACAATATGTAAGATGTTAAAAGTATTTGTCATGGTATGATCATCATCATTACCATTTTCGTTGTATCTAACCGCAAGAGAAATTCTTTTTTCAGACATCCTAAAATTCTTCCGCCTCAAGCAGGTTCAACCGCATTTATTCCTGCTCATTTTCTGTTTTATGTTCTCTACCGTCTACGATTGCGCTAGCCTTCCTTTCGCAACCCCGCTGTAACACTAAGAACACCAGTTACTATGTATCTGATGCGGAATTTATATAGGAGGCGTTGGTGTGTTTGTGAAGAGACCGATGACGCAGACATCTTTCTGGCTAGATGTCAGTCGCTGTGGGTCAAGTGTGTCAATACGTTTCGCAAAGTAGATCTCGCTTTCTTACGGTTTACACTTAATTCCAAAGTCACAATAATTTAACGATTTCAGCCTATTACGTACTGTAAATCTTAATCGTAGTCCGCACATTTAGTACATTGTACCAGAACGATTGCGTACGGTTGCATCAAAAGGGTGAACCGTCAGCACACCTTTTAGAATGCGCAGAAAAAATCTCATGATTTATACCATGTACGTTCGCCCTGTATAGCAGTTTAGACCTACGGGAAATTGGGTGTTACCTTCCTTCTCATCACTGCTTTTTCTTCTTTACTACTCAAGCACGCAACCATCGCTGGTAACATAAGTGCTCCCGGCGAGTTGAGCTGCACTTTTCTCTAGCACACCGTTAAGTTCTGCACCGTGAGGCTGCGCAATGTTACCGGGCGCTCACATTCTATTTTACAGTCCGCCGATACTCTGCACTTCTAACTACGCTTTACCTCACCGTCACCTGCCTTGCCCACCGAATACAGAGGTAGATGGCGCCGCTTTTTTTATCCCTCATTCTTCACTGTCGCTAATAATAATAATCTCTCGGTGCTACGTCCCAAAACAACGATATGATTATTAGGGTTGGCGCACTGAAGCGCTCCGGATATTTATACCATGTGGTGTTCTTTTATCGTGTACTGGCACCGCACAGCACACGGGCCTCTAGCACTTTGCGTCGATCGATAAGCGACCGCCGTGGCCGGGATCGAACAAGCGACCTTCGAGCCAGCAGCCGAGCACCGTAACCGCTACCCCCACTGCGGCAGACTTCTTCGCAGTCGCCTGCATTATGATGCGAAAAACATGCTTCCTCCACGTGCATAGAATGACACCAACGCCGTAACACCACTTCCACACTAGTGATACGCTTCTGGAGATAGCTCCCTAGCGATCCGTAAATTATCACTGACTCCCACGAGCGTGTTGACCGCCGAAGCTGCGGGACGTAGATGTCCTTAGCGAATGCTGTAAGCGCTGACATCACCTTAGCTTGACATTCGTCTTCCGTTAAAGGTACCAGTGCCGGTTGTTTGGATACAATATTGAAGACAGACGAAGGCTAATTTAGCCTTCAGCTTCGTTGCTCTGTTAGGCTTTCGGCTTCTCAATACCTAAGGGAGGTCCACTATTAGAGGTTACGCAGTCAAATGGTGTACTATACCGTGTAACGGACATGATCTCTTGCGCCAAGGTGCATTTCAGTGGAGGGCAAGCAACTGACCCTTATGTAAGACCTGGTGGAAGCTTTCCAGCGAGCGCACGATCCCTTGCAATGGCAAATATTTTTTCCCTAACGCGTTGAGGACCAGCTTCTGCCGCAGTTGCTTGTATTACACTTCGCTGTGCGTCTTTAAATGTAACAGATACATCGCTTTCCTGATCTGTCGACCCATTAGAAGCTCCGCCGAGGTGAACCCCGTAAGTGAATTGCGTGCTGTCCGGCATTGAGCGAGAGTTTTGTCGACATTTCTTTGAAAGTCTCCTGGTGTCACTTTCCTAAGCTTGCCCTACATGATGGTATAGCTGCGCGTTCCGCAGAGCCATTAGATGCCGAATGCTCAAGAACAACCAGAATGCGACGAATCGTGCTTCTCGGCAAGAACTCGGCGCACCTCTAGCTCGCAAAGCCGGACTGATTATCTGAAAAAAGTGATGCCAGGGATTCCGTCAGCGAAAGCTAGTTTCGAAGGCATCGAATAGTTTTCTTCGGGGATAGAGTATTAACAGGAACCGCGTTCATCCACATGTAACAGTCGTCCACCAACACAAAAAAGTCACAGGTTCACCGCAAGGGTGAAGCAATGAATGCGATAGCAACAAATTCTAATGTTATTTGAAGTGAGCCTGGCAGCTACCTCTTTTCGATGAGATCTCACGCAACTCTGCAAAAGGCTGCTTTCAGTGCATACGGCTGCTCCAAGGACACTGTTCGCACAATCTCCTCGCGTTGAGAGCGGAGCACGTAGGAGCCAGCCACCCGCTGTCGGCTGCTGAGATTGCGAGATAGCGCGTGCGCCAGCGACGACCGCGCTCGTAATACCAAAGGTCGCAGTGGCTGCATGAAGGACCCCCCCAGGCTGGTCGAACAGGCGGGGGATCTTATCGCATACGCCTGGGAGCGGCGAAGATGGGCCGGCTCGTCTGATGTCTGCTTCAGTCGCGTTTGTCGCCCGCGCTCCCGCGCTGTTACCTGCGGGTAGAACATACGATGCGCCGTTGCCGTCGCGTAAATGACGGCGACGGCAACGGCGACAGCAAAAACCCGTCGAGACTGTCCATATAGTTGCTATCGCAATAATAGAAATGACCTTTGAATGGACTTTTATAATCAATTTGCAGTCGTCACAACTGCTTCTTAGGGAATGGCAGTGGCGTCAAATGGAATGTTTTTCCCGTGCCCTGATTTTTTCGCCAAGCCTTGCAGATGCTCACCTACTGCGCCACATTATGATCGAGCCCATCCTACCCTACATGGCTTCCCGCAGCAGAATTAATTTTGAAGATGCCAGAATGGGTTTCATGCAGTATGTTGAGCCAGCGCCTCCTATATTTTTTCAGTGCCTGGGCGAACGCTCTCCTCGGGCCGTCGAGCGCGCGCTCCGCCTCCGCTCGCCGCTGCCGCATGGCGGCGCTGTGCGAGTAGACTACGGGAAGCTGGCGCTGAACGGCCGCGCGTGTTACGAAGCTCGCGATTGTCTGTTTGCATCCGAGTTTAATTGCATTCTTGCTTCTCGCAGGTTTTCACAGGTGCAGGAAGTGATGGAAAGAAACGCGAAAATAGCGGCGCTATTTTCGCGCTATTTTCATCACGCTCTGACCGTGGTGGCAATAAAAAAGAAGCTAGATGGCCTGTGTCTGTACCGTGGATGACACTGTATTTTTATCAATCATCCAGGATACAACCGCTCAAAAATAAATACGAAACAGCAAAGAATGTCGATGCTACCCGATAAATGTCGATGCCGCATGTCCGCGTTCCTTTCCAAGCCCACTGTACGTATTCCGCAGGCAGTCAGTCAGACCGTGCTGTTGATTCCATACTTTCTTTCGAGTTTGATAGTATTCGCGTTTTATTTCGTATTTCAGGCTATTGCAACCACATATTTGCATGCTTTAGTATATCATGCTGTTGTGTACCACTTTGCGAATTGAACGGAAAGAAATCATGATTGTCTTTTTTCTTATTTCCCTTTACGTATAAAAAAAAAAAGCTCACAGGGTCCCTTGTGAATTCAGCTATTACGACTGGAAGGCGAAAGCCAGCTTCTTATTTTTCTTCCTAGTCAATACCGGGTTTTAGAATAGCTAGCATACGCAAAGCCTTGCGTTAGCGCTTCGCGCCACTGCGCATGCGTCATACGGTTACCTCTTGCGGGCTCCCGTAAAGTGGCACCCGCAACGTCCGCAAGCTTTACGTACGGTATTCTAAAACTCTCTAATGTATTGAACATCTCCTGCTTCCCTGCGAGATATGTCGGCACCTAACGTGGTTTTCTTACTGCCTCAAGCATCGGAGCCACTGCAAGCTTTCTGCACCTCAGCAGGTTATGTACTGCCTCCGTGATCGGCCCATTTTGACCAGCGAAGATGTAATATGACGACGTCACGCTATGTGACATCACGATGTTGTAAAAAATTATGATCTGTGACGTCAAATGATAACGTTATCACGTAATGATGATTCCTTACATCACTCGTGTTGACGTCGCCAACGCGAGACGCCACTGGACGCCGCCGACGGTCAATTTCCGCGTTTCGTGAGGCATCTAAGGCTTTACACTGTTCGGCTGTCAATCTATGAAATTCGTGCTGCCGCTGGTGTTCGGGAAAGGTGGCTTGTAGTTCTTAGGCGGAATATAATTGGTCTCCTAATACATCTTCAAACTACACCAGAATATTTAGCCGTCATTACGACCAGAAGATTTCGTAGAATATCAGAAGCGGCGGCTCAAGAAGGATGCAGTAGCGTCGGTCTTTGCAGACTACCCTTCACGTTTGCACCCCAAGGTAACAACTGAACCAAGCATGGCAAGTATCAATACACGTGACCGTGCACGCTGTGCCCGAACAGTCAACGAATGAATGTACCCGTACGATCGCTGCCTCGCAATCGCTGCTATGTGCAGTGCTGACATTAGGTTCCGAAGCTGAACAACCGGAGCCTGTGGACACCACACATGCGCTACCGGCAAAACAACCGGCAATCATCCTGTAGTGTCACAATGAATGCGTGCACAAGGCTGAGCAGGCTGCCCCATGCCCAAGCAGGCGCCCTAGCTTTCAGTATTAGCTCCCGGCAAACGCTGATTCCAACATTTCAGACAGTCGAAAACCAACTCTCAGTCAAGCGAACATAATGGTGACAAAACAATCTTCCGCTCATGCCTGGCGCGCGCTCTGTGGTAACGGCCTAGCAGACGACGCGCGAGCGCCTCGATCGAATAGCCACGAACGACTCATGCCATTTAAATGGAATAGTTGCCCAGAACGACAAGTGCTTCACGATTTCCGTCTACAAGTTTCATTATATTTCAAACAGCTCGAATACAGCCGAAAACTGCACCATATAGCAGCTTCGAATTCAGCCGCGGCATTCGTTTCTGCGAGCGATGACGCGACGGCGGGTCTACTCGAGTGGTGGCGCCTGGCGGCGAAGAGCCGCACTAACGCCGACGGCCGGTTCCCATTGCGCGCCGCTCTTTCGCCCAGGCACTGAAAAATAGAGGAGGCGCTTGTTGAGCCCATTAGACTGCAGCGAGGTAGGGATCAACACCTACGTCTCCCCGAATAATCCAGCTCTAATTTCATTGTTTCGCGATGGTCCCCTTCTATACGGCAACTATTATACAAAAGAAGAGGAGTAACGGGCGTCACACATTAGCACCAATTTTACGAAAACCAGTGTGCAAAAAAATGTAGCCCTTATAGACGTCAGACTCTGCCCAGGCGGCGCTGCGAAAAACGCCGCCACCAGCGCTCTCATCGCCGCCCTGGCCATCACTGGGCAGTGCAAAGAGAGCCGACCGCAAGCGAATGTGCATAGGCCACTATAGAACCCCCCCTCTTTCGTTGGTGTTGAGGCGCGGTTTCCTGAAAATCAAGGACCTGGAAAGCTTCTTCCGTCAACCCACCCTCGCTTCAGAAAAGTAGGAAGATCATCAAAGTGAACTGCGGGTACAATGCAAAACATGCTTCAGTTATTTCGACGTGCTGCAACTCGCAAGTGCAAGCGAGCATCGCATGACATCCGAGTTCGAGGCACTCCGACGTGCATTCTGTAACGCCTAAATGCGTTAATTTTGCGCATATTGATGAAGTACGTGCACGAGCAATGTATCTAACGATCAGTGGTACGAAGCTCGCTTTATCAGGCACGAATGGCCCCGGCAGTTGCATTCTCCATCCATCTCTCGCTTCTTGCGCGTTCAACTGTTTTATTACGTATCCTCGAATATTCTGGATTGTCTTCCGTTTGGGATACGTGCGTGTCCACTTTCTCGGTGTACAACATAAGGCAGAACCGTGGCCTCCGAGATAGCTCCGGCAATCGCGGAGGCCACGGGCAAGAAAAACCTCAAGGTGGTTACGACCAACATTTTGCGATTTACTTGTACGATGCACGTGTTAGCATTTGCTAGTTAAAGCCGGAATTTAGAGCCTTCAATGCGTACGTGCGCGATGATGTGTTGTGACGACCAGTTCAGATTATGGGTGGTCGCGAAGTGCGCGACGTTTATCGCGCGCTTCACCAGTCTGCATGTAACTTCTGCACGACGTGCACCATAGTTTGAGGCTCTGCTGAGCTTCATAGTCAAGGTTACCACGGTTCTACGTCAAGGCTACTCATAACTAGGAGACCCACATTATCACACTTCCTCATGTGACCGGCTCTGGAGAACGCGAATAATTCGCTTACCCAACACGTTCGCAACGGTCCGTATCCAGTGCTCTCGCCCTTCTGCATCGTGCAACAGCTACGGAAATCGGTAAAACGGAAGTCCTTTACGTCCGTGGCAATCCACAGCGCAGCAGTAGCGTCAACTGAGGTCTTTCTTCGTAGCGCGCGGAGCTGTTGCGTCTGCTCTTGTTTTCGCTGTCGTTCTGGCAAGCACTTCATGGCGGTTCGGTTGCGCGTCCGACTGGCGCAGATAAATTCATAGCTCTTTTTCCTAAGTGTCCAATGCACCAACAAACCGAAAATTTAGCTCAATCGCTGTTTCGCACTCGCTAGTTTCACCTGGTTGCACAGCAAACTGTGCAGGGGAGTCGGACTTTGCACTACCCAAAACTGCTCCGACAGGTGGCGCAACGTGTCTGCAAAACTCCAGAGTCTGACGTCTATAGACTATTTCACGGGTGGGTTTGAGTGCCGCCATATTGGGCTGTTAACATTTGTGTTTGTATGTTTAACAACTAAACGAACAGTGTTACGGTAGACGCATACGCATGAAAACGGTTGGGTTGGTGCCTACGATGTTTCATGGCCTTATTAATTCACATCGTGATATACAAAAGCAAGAAAACATGGGCTTAACAGCCCAAGATGGCGGCGCCCAGTGGCCTTACGGAAAATAGTCTATAGACGCTGAATTCTGTGATGGCTTTGTGAAATGCGAACCCTTCTTTTCGGCGGAGAGCATGACCTCCGGGCAAAAATTTTCTGTATAGGCGCAATAGTGCCGCGTCACGTGAAGTAGCCTTCGCTATTCCTCATTCAACGAGAGGTGAGTGTACGAGCCCTCGAACATAACGGATATCCGCCGGCCTCGGCACGTCGAAGTTATCTACCGGTACCGCCAAGGCGGTAAGGGCGATGCCTTCCCTGACTGGCTTCTTGAAGCAAAGAAAAGACGTTCTCCTGTTTGAACTCGCTATGCTTGAAAAGCTCCAAGGCCGTTGGTGACGCATCACCGCACAGAGCAAGCGGCTTGAGCCACCAACCTCTTGAATAGATAAGGCCTCTTCATGTCCTCCTCTCCTAGCACCTGCGTCACCACACTACGACAAAGCTGGTTTCTCGGCGCTTCCGGGAAACGGGAGACAGCATGAACGAATGGGTTCGCAGCGCACCGTACGCATACAAACGAGCGCACAGCATTGTACATTTCTGAAAACGCTTGCTCAACGCCCGCCGTAGGGTGATGACGTCACCGAGGGGCGGAGAGCCCTCAGGTAGTCGAGAGGGTATTGCTTGAGCGTGGTTGAAAGGATGTAACACTGGGGCAGACTTAAGAACCTTGGTTTTGTAAAAGAATCGGGGAGATCCCGCGCATTGTGTGAATCGAATAAATGGGAATAAGAATAATTGCTGGTGTTTAACGTCCCGAAACCGCGATATGACTATGAGAGACGCCGTAGTGGAGGGCTCCGGAAATTGCGACCAAACAGGGTTTTTTAACATGCATCTAAATCTAAGTACACGGGCCTCAAGCATTTTCGTCTCCGTCGAAAATGCGGCTGCCGCGGCCGGGATTCGATCCCGTTACCTGCGGGTCAGAAAGGAGAGCACCATAAACACTAGGCCGCCGTGGCAGGTCGATTTAATTGCGAAGCAGTCAATCAGGAGCCGCCTCTCGAAATGTGTTACAAAACTACTGACCGTGGCAGCTTAGTACGCAAGGCACGGGTCTGCTGAGCTTAAGCGTGCGGGGTCGATCCCGGCGACGGTGGATGCATTTCTGTGGGGGGCGAAATTAAAATAACGGTTGCATACTGAAAATGAGGTGCACGTTTGAAAATCCCGGGTGGCCAAATTAACCCAGAATCACCCACCACGGCCTGGCTAACAGAAGAATCGTAGCCTTGGCACGTAAAACCGCGGCAGATGTTGACACAACATGGTTTTAACCTATGCTTCCTGGCCTATTTTACGCCCTTGCAATTGTTTGCGGCCTACGCCCCACGCGAAGCCAATGTGTTGCGATCAACACGTGCCTGCATGAGCCATGTCAACGTAGCTGCACGCGATCCATGCTAAAGCCGATGAAAAAAATTCGGCAGATCCTACGCCTTGTGGGAATCGTTTTCATCCGAAACAGTCGGCGCGAGTAATTGTCAATGCTGAGTTAATGGGGGGTTTTTAGCTTGTACGTATACTTCTTTACGTTTCCGTGTTACCGGATACCGGAAGGAATCTGTGCATGCGCGGGCCTTTGCGGAACGTAGACTTTTACGGAACGTAAACTATCCGCCGCATAGGCTCTTTACGTTTGCGGCTTCATCTCGCAAATCCACCTTCGTTCTTGGGATGTCGCGACATCCGCATTGCGCTGACTCCAGCCGTCGAGTCAAAATCAGCCGAAGTGCGAGCGCCAGTAGCGATCACATTGTTTCAGCTGGATTACCAAAGCTAGAGTGGCCTGGAACACCGAAGCCGTAAACGAGCCCTAAAACCCCCCGACAGGCTGAATAGGTGGCGCCATCTAGCGGGGCCGAGATGAACCAGGCAACCACAAAATTGTTATTGCAGAAGCATCGTGCATTCAACTTTTGGTGTACATGCATCGCAGCGGCATTATTACGAATGAGTCACCTTTTTAATCATTTTTTACCTCAAAAACATTAGGCGAAAGCAAACGTGTTCATGACTGTGGTTGTACGAAGTGTAACAAGATGTCGACACCATCTTCCGGTAACCTTGTATTGCTTCACCCCTCTGCGCATACGAGGATACTGTACAAGATAATAACCTATTGTGATTTTGCCGCAGTGGTGCTTCAATCTAATCTAAGTGAAATATAGTTTGAATGCAGTTATCATCACCATTTATGGTTTGCGCAAACGTAAAGGTATACGTTTGCGTACGTACGCAAACTTTTACGTATAGGGAGCTAAAACTGAAAAAAACACGCGTTCCGGTATCACGGTAAGTGTAATCCGGTATTCCGGTAACACGGTAACGTTAAAAAGTATACGTGCAAGTTAAAAGTCCCTATTATGCTTCTAGTCAAGTGTTACGAGGTGGATTGACGTAATTTTGTAAGCAATCTGGTTGTGTGCACGTAAAGGGCTGACTAGCTAGAAGGTCGACTACACTGGCTTTAAGGCGTAGCTTATGACCTGACATAGCGTCTGCAACCACGTCAGAGCACAGACACCAGCTTTACCAATACGAAGTGCACGGTACGCCGCGGTGATGTGAATGTCGTACGTTGCAAGTTAGGGTATTACTCCGTTGTCGAGCAACGCTTTAATATACCTTGCTGGATCATGGGAGTACAACTGCAATGTTTATTAGACTGTTATAAGAGCGAAGCCAACACTGGAAGCACAATTGTCGCTCCCCCGACATGACGCCGGTATCGTAGGAGTACATGTCTAATGTTTATTGTTTTGTCATAAAATTAGATAGCCACCACTCTAACCACAATTGACGTTGCACCGACATTACGCCTTCACAGGGTCTATTTCCAAACCAGTTTCGAGACCTAGCGTAGCTCTGTGGTAGAATACTTCACTGCTACATAGAACGCTTGGGTTCGATTCCTGCTGGGATCCTGATTTTTACTATTTGCGTTCGTCGGGTGAACGCTGCTGATGTCGCTTTTGTAGCGTTAGCTACACTGGCCTAGCCAAGCCCGTTTCGCGCGCCTTCCTCAAGAGTTGTGCTGCGCATGCGGGAGGATCAGTGATGTCACACGGCGCACCGGAGCCGGCACCTCCCACGGACACCGCCGCCGCCGCGCGCGACTCACCGCTGCCGGTCTGCGCATTCCAGAGGAGTGACGTCGAGGCCGTGGTAGACGCAGTGGCGCCGGCGCGCGCGCAGCTATTCGCCTTCGCTATGCAATCGCCGTCTGGCACTGCGCTAGAGTCGCGGCGCTTCTGACTGGTGTTTGCCAGTGTGGTATAGCCATGGAGGAAGGAATACTAAGGAGGGGCCCTGACGTCATAATCGTGAAGCCTTCACACCGCAAACACCTGCATCGCCTCCTAGCGAAGGAGCAGCTAAACACTTCGCGATTTCCGCCGCCTCGTGAGCGAGCGCATGCGCGCATCGGGGGAGTCGCGAAACTTTTGCAGATTTCTTTTTTTTTTCGGCCGTGGACACGGCGCCGGCGGCACAGTGGATTCTCGTGCGCTGCTCCTTCTGCGTGTGTTTTTAGGAACGCTACGCAATGCTCAGCTGTTGCGTATACTCGGTGCAAATCGCGTGCACTGCGGAAAATACAGGGTGTCACTTTTCACGTACGTTCGCTTCATTACTGATCACTAATGCATGGTATTTGCATGCGAAGCTCTCGACTGTACGTCCTGTTGGTTCTTACTCACTGTGTAAACTCCGAACACACGTGAAGTTTGGTTTTTGGCGAGTGACGCCGCGCCGTACATAACATGCACCCAAAGGCATCGTATCGCGTTTTTGGAGGTTGTGTCGTTCATACGTACAGAAGGGCAATAAATGTTTGTTGTTATCGGACTACGGGCTGTATGTATTGTGCGCTGTGCGCTCGCTGCATGCTAGTTGTGTGCGCACTGGAGTTACAAACTTTACGTGCACAATCGCGTATACAATAGAGCGGTGTCCTCTTTACGACGTGAAGTTACGCCAAATACTAGGCTGGCGTTGCGCCGAATAGCTACTAAGCTTGCTTTCGATATCGTGTGGTGCTACGCTCATACCATATATACGAGCAAAGAACCGCTGATCGGCCAGTAGATCGGGAAATCGGGCTACAAGAAAGGAAAAGAAAGACCTTACGCCCAGCAGAACGCGTAAGTCACTGCCGGGTGGGTTCGAATACGATGATGCAGGGGCTGAATGTTTTTGATTACGGCATGTACCGGTACTTTCTGTGCTGTTTTACAAAAACGCTCCACGAAGAATTGCATCACGCAGCGCTCGGGCCTGCCACGCACGAACAGCCTGATAAACGTGCGCTCTCAACATTTGACTGCATTCAAACTGCGCAATACGTGCTCAGTTTGCGCCGGGACTACAAGTCCGCGCAGAAGCAAACCAGTGCGGAAAGCATGCCGCGGGGCGTCTCCTGTTTTGTTTGCCCCATACCGGTTTATTTGCCCCATAAATTTGACGTCGCTTCCGCCACACTTCTCGCCATGCATTGGGATACGATAGGGCCCCTCCTGAGTTTTCCCTCCTCCATGGGTATAGCCATGGAGAAGGAGAGCGCAAATGCTGCTCAACGGCGCAGATGAGCGGAGAAGCTTGACTCATCGGATCCCGAAGTAGTTGCCTGGCAATTAGCGTCCCAAGCTGGGATTTGGGATTCATGGAAGTAGGATTTGGGATTCACCGCCATTGCCTTTGTCTATCAGAGACAGACAATTCCAAATACTGTGTTGGGGCCATAGAGACGGCGGCGTGTTACTTCACTGATCACCGAGCCGTCTTTTTGTGGCAATAGAGAAGCAACTTGACGTTGAGCAAAAATTAATATACATGTGCCACATAATACGTAAACCATGTGTGTGTGTCACAGGAGCAGCAGTAAGCATGATAATCAAGCTAATCCTAGACTATCTAGACAATCAGGAAAGCTAAGAATAATCAGCTGAACCTTTGCTAACGCTACGTATATCCTGGCATAGCCGAGCTAAGCCATTTCTTAAAGCTTTCGCATTTAAATTGCCATTCTCTGTTCTCACTATTCCTGGGTAGATTATAAATTGTCCATCCCCCTGTGGTGCATACCCGCATACGCGGCCCGTGGTGTACGAGTATGTGCCACGCGTGTCTGGAGGAAAGAGTTTGACGGTGTACGTGGCAGCATTTTCACATTATTCATGTCATGACCAGACAGTCATATTCTTCAAACCCTCTTACCCTCCCATGCCACTTTTGGTCTACACCAAGTTAAGGAGGCGATCGCGAAAGCACCGAGACGTATGCGGTTAAATAGATAGATAGATAGATAGATAGATAGATAGATAGATAGATAGATAGATAGATAGATAGATAGATAGATAGATAGATAGATAGATAGATAGATAGATAGATAGATAGATAGATAGATAGATAGATAGATAGATAGATAGATAGATAGATAGATAGATAGATAGAAACGCTCAAGGTGTCTGTGGTTCGCCAATAAATGCTTCGGTTTTAATTATTCCTGTCAAAAATATTCTTAGCCGTGCGGGATTCAAGCTCCCGTACCCTTGATCCGAAGGGGAGCATCCTAACCAGTGCGCTATCCAGGCACGCTACCAGAGCATGGCGTAGCCTTGTATAGTATAGTATAGTGGACCAAGGGGGCGGCGTTGGTCGACGGGGAGTGCGAGCGGCCACGTACCGGCCCGTGCTCAAAGTGGCTTAGGTTCGCTAGAAAGAAACGCTCAAAGTGGCTTAGGTTCGCTAAAAAGGGCTTCTCATTAAAAACCAAGAGAAGAAGAGGAGGCACGGATTTCGAGGAGAGAGAAGTCTTCTCCGAAGCTGTTGAAAGATACCAATTGATCTGCCTGAGTCTTTGCGGATCCCTGTAATTGCGTAGGTGCCAATCATCCCAGAAGCATCATCATCAGGAGGCTTTCATTTTAGCTATATACATCTCGAACACAAGTTCGCCGAAGGTACCTCAGTTGATAAAAGTGTGCTATTGAACTGTGAGTTACAATATCCTGAATATTTATGAGATCTCACTGTATACTGCATGGTCTGTTTAATCCCCGCTATGAGGTATGAGAGCTGGAGCTCCATTTGAGATGAACGCACTTAAAAAATCTTTTTGGACTATTTGTATTTGTTTCTATCTGATCACTGTTTCATTTGTGTCCATCTTTCCAGACTTGCAGCCAGGAACATAAGGCTCAAAATGCAGCCGGGTGTCCGCATGGCTGTCTCTGTGCCCTTGACAAGTCACTAATCTTTCCGAAAACAGGTTTCTGCATTCAAGATCCAGGAAAACTCGCCAGAGGAATTCTCATTATGAAAGTTTAAATAAAAACTCGTGATGTGTTACTCTTAATTGAAATTACATTTCTGAAATTTTTGCTGCCCTATTAATCATGCATTCAATCTCCTCTGTTTGTATGAGGCTTCGTACCTGGAATGCAATGCATCGCCGTCACGCAAAATACGGGAGCGGAAAGGTTGTCAATATTCATTTCAAGAAAATTCCTTTCATTTCTCCTTACTTTCGCCTCTCGAAATACTAGTGATGGTGGTGGTGGTGGTGGTTCTGATGTTGCAACAGGCGGGTTAGCCTGGCCTAAATGGCCGGCAATTGTTCCGCCTGAGCATCTCCTGAATCATAGGGACAACTTCTATTGTGCATTACGAATTGTTGTTGCTAAATTCATACTTTACTGTACATTTGAAAGGCTTTCTTTTTTTCATTGTCCGGACGGGCAATAGAATACAAAAATAGTGTTTTTATTTTTGTATTTTTTCCGGTTATTTTTCTTTTCGTATAGCTCTATATTATCAAAATTTTGGTGTTGTCTTTCTGATTAAGAAGATTCCCATCCACAAGAAATTCGTTCATTTGCACTGGTAGAAAGAATTGGTTGGCTGGCCAAAACGTTGGTGCTGTTACGTAATTAACGCATGCAAGCGTAACTTTGCCAATTTCCTCCAACCTTTCTACTCAAGAGCCACTTTTTTCACACTGAGACGCGATCTGGCATGGAATAGAGTACGCATTTGGGCTGGTTGGTTCATGATTTGCAGTAGAAAACAGCGCTACAAGACGGGACGAAGAAAGGACACAAACCACGGCGCTGTGGTTTGTGTCCTTTCTTCGTCCCGTCTTGTAGCGCTGTCTTCTACTGCTGGCATGGAAGTTCATTGTCATGCATGCTTAGAGCACATTGTTCATTGCCACGCGTGCTTAGAGCACATTATTCGCTTATTCATTTATGACACCACCATAAATAATTTCCGTGGGTGCCAGTGATGGTGGAGAGGAGCGAAGGGTATTAGTGCATGAAAAGAATAATATAATGATTCCAGTTACACTTTTAACCAATATGTACAATAAAAGGGAAAGAGAAAGTCACAGTTTCACCATAAGAGTAAAGGAAAGAATGCGATAGCGAGAAATTGGAATTGTCACACTAAGAACGACAAGCGGCTCGATGCTTGATGCGCAGTTGAAGCACAAGAAATTTATATATTATTTATTTATTTGCTTTGCATGCATAGAAAACACGAAGACACAGAGGCAAATAGGGAGGGAACAGCTGACAGCTGCCACCTAGAGGGGCCACAACGCCTGCCTGCTCCTTCGGGAAGAGGAAACACAGAGGAAAGGAAGATAGGAGGGGAAGAAAAGGAGAGAGAGAAGAGGAAAGAAAAAAAGCAAACAAACGAAACAATAACAAAGACGTAAACAGAAAAAAGTAGTCACATGGAAATAATGTCTAGAAACGTGAGGCCAAATCGGTTTTCTTTAAGAAAGTTAGTAGGGCTCGATGGGCCTGGTCACGCCTAGTAGCACTTCCTCCCAGGAACAGGCAATAGTCAAGGGTCCTGCACCTAACTCCAATTTGTCCGTATTCAGGACGCTCGTAAAGAACGCAGAGGTATACCCAGGAAAAGCGCGAACTAACAACTGCCACATTTGTTACGTGTTTGTGTTCTAGCAACGCGTTGCCAGTGTTTCACTATGCAGAACCCGACGCTCTCAGATATTTCTTTTAGGGGCTTAGCTCCTTAGGGTGTGGGTCTGTCCTTCCTCTGTAGTAGTAGTAGTAGTAGTAGTAGTAGCAGTAGTAGTAGTAGTAGTAGTAGTAGTAGTAGTAGTAGTAGGTAGGTAGGTAGGTATGTAGGTAGCCACGTGTAGTAGAATGTACCCACTCCACATGATAAAGATGACGATGACGCAGTATAGGGGAATGTACCCACTACACGTGATAACGATGAAGTATAAGCGCGCTCCAGTATAGTGGAATGTACCTATTACACGTGATAACGATGACGATGACGCTGATGACCATGATGTATAAGCGCTTCAAGACCACACATTCTCTTTCTGCCATGGATGAAAACGATCGAGCTTCACCCACTCATCAGCATTCACTTCATGGATCTGGCGTGATTTTTTTCTTTTAAACTGCCGTTCTTTTTTCGCCATGTTCTTCTTTTTTTTGCGCTGCCGTGTGCTCGCTTTACCCGATTAACCCATGCGCGTGGACGCCAGGGGGACGCTGAGCAGACGACGCGGAGTGCATGAATACATCGTGAGGAAATTTTGCCCTTCCTACTGCATAAGGGGCCCTGCAGCCTTCGCAGCGCTGAAGGGAACTTCCGAGATGGCGTATAGTCATACTTCCGCTGTTTCGTTATTGATTTCGTGTCCATTGCAAGAATACAAATGCACCTTCTAGATATTCATATGACCTTCTGTTGAAGTGCACAACGAAGGCTTGCCTTTAGAGAGCTCATTTATGTACTCACCTCCCTGTAAGTGTTGGTTCAGTTTGATCGACCACCACTCTTTTTCGGACAAACGCAAGCGGCCATGCCATGCGTGCTATTGCTGCCGAAATGCAGCTTCGCGCATATGCTAGTAGGTTTTTTTTATAACGCAGCATAATTGTTACATTATAAAAGAGAGTGATGAGCTGATGAGCAAGCGTTCGTAAAATTCTCTCCATGTCTATATATCCGGCCGTTCGCCATTATCACGGAGCATGCTACGGCCACTGCATCAGAATTTTCGAGTGGCTGGGATCATACGTTCCGGTGTCTGTTACACCTTTCCCACGGTACAGGGTACATCGGCCGTACAGTATTACAATTACAGGGGGACACTTTTTTCTATTATTCTAACAACCCACGCTTACTCTTCGGAAACTCGGCAGGGGATGACAACGTCGTATGAGATAGGGGACACATATGCGTATCGTTTGTGGAGTTGCTAGAAAATGTAAACAAAAAACATGGTTGATCCCTCCGTCATAGGGATCGGTATAACACGAAAGTGAAACCTGTCTTTACAGAAGTAGTTGAATGTTTACTGTACATTGATTAAGAGAGCTTGCACAGTGTCTGTTGGTGTTTGACAGTTATAGCACCGCTTAACGTGGATGCGTCCACGTTGACGCTTGGTAGTACATCTGTATCCCGACGACTAAAGTCCATGCTCAATGATTAAACAAACCCTTGTGGTCATAGATGCTTGTGGTAGCTGTATGGTGAGAGCGGAATCATAGAAAGCGGTGTGACAGCCAGAAGAGCGTCAATGATTGGACGCTGAACTTGGGCTAAGGTTGCTTACTCGCGGCATGTTAGAGTTTTTTTTTTTATTGCGTGAGTTTGCCCTACGGCATCAATACATATCACACAAAACTGTGTAGCTGCGTTTCCTCCATGGAGTCCAGGAGGGACCTATGGTTCGGACCGTAAATCCATCGCTGCAAGTCAGGCGGCCTGGTGTGCTGAACTCCCGCACGCCGCAGATGGCGTCGACGAGCCGCTTGAAGCCCAGGGCATGTCCATAGGAGGTGGTTCAGGTCTGCTTTCCCGCACAGGCGCAGGACAAAATGGGCAGCTTGAAGTTGTGTCGGTGTAGCCCCACTTCGCGCGGATTGAAGGCGTCACAGCTGCACCCACGCGAACCCTTCGGAGCGATACCTCCTCTTGACGAGTAAGTCCACTCGGGAGGTCATGACCACGCGGAGGTATGAGAGCTCGCGTGGTGCGCCGAAGATTTTCTTTGTGAATGTCCACAGTGTCAGAAGGTGGCAGCAGGAGCAGAGGTAAGGGGTACATGACGGTTACAGGATGGCAAGCGGCATCTGCCGCGGCATGAGCCAGGACACTAGATCGGCGAATCCAACACACTCGAACTGAGCACGGATAAGCTGCCGCGCGACGGTGAAATTGCTCTGCTACACCCACAGAACGGTCAACGCGACGAAGTACGCGAACAGCTTGCGTCGAGTCCGTGTAAAGGATCAGGCTTGATGGGTGGTGCATCTCGACGAGCGGTTGAAGTGCGGCAAGACCATCACAGAGAGCAACTAACTCTGCTAGGACGGATATAATGGGGCTGTCTAACGCATAAGAGCAGGTCTGGTTGACATGTGGATGAGAAGGGCACACTAAGGAAGTGTGCAGTATAGACGATGTCAACCCGGCGTCCACGTATGCTCGTAGTTCAAGTGTCTGAGATGCCGGAAATAAAGGGTGGAACGGGGTGCACCTAGAGATAGTGTTTCCGTTCACCTCTTGACGGATACATCCCAGAGGCTTGTTGGTGGTCACTTGGCAATGATCCCATGGTGGCACTGACAACGTAGGTTCGTCAAGCGAAGGGGCTTTAGGGTCCATGTAATGCGCTAAGCCAGCAGCCGCAGGAACACTGCTGTGCTTTATCGTCCTTGCCTTGCGTCTTTGGTGAATGAGCTCGTCTAGCGTATTGAGCTGTGCTTCTGCCTGGAGTGTCGGAATCTGAGTGAACCTTGGAAGGCCTGTGATCACACGCATGGCTTCACGATTCAGGAGTTTCCAATCGCGTCCCATTCTGCTTTCGTGAAGTGCCTGGAACTGTGCTTGGTACACTAATCGAGGCTGGAATACCGAGCATACCAGGTGCCGTGCGATACGAGTTCACGCTCCTCCACTTCGCTGAGCGATGCGACGAAAAAGATGCAGCATGCCGGAGGCGGCTCTGCGTGCAGACCGCAGCCATAGGGAGGCCGATCCAGATGCAGAGAAGTCTACACCAAGGACGCGGATTGTAGACGCCTCCGTGAGAACACGACCATCAAGCGTAAGTCGAACAGGGGTTCGGTCCAGCTTGCGGCGGCCCCACTTATTGGCAAGTGCTCATGTAGGTAGTCTTTTCTTGTGAGAGTGTGAGTCCCACTGAAGAGCACCAGGAAAGTGTTTGCATCGAGCGCTGCCTGCAGTGCCCACACTTGATGGTCCAAAGAAGAGTGAGTCGACCACACAGTCACATCATCAGCATACATCAGAATTTTAAGTCGGGGATGCTTGATAGCTTCCACACCATCGGTAGTAGTGCAACGTTGAATAAAATTGGCGCAAGAACAGACCCCTGTGGAACACCACGTCGCGTGTTGAAGTGGCCGTAGCTGTTACCCAAGATGCGGACAGAAAAGGAGCGCTCTCCAAGAAAGGAATTGATGAATGCTCGGACACGACCCGGCAAGCGAATCCATTGAAGAACCTCAAGGATTGCTTCGTGGCTGACGTTGTCATAGGCTCGATGTATGTCCATTGCAATCAAAGTTCGTACGCGGTGTGAGCGGCCACCTATAAGCATCGCGGAGGAGAGGTACTCTAGGCCATCCTCGGTTCCAAGTTGAGGCCGAAATCCGATCTGGGCGGGGTGATACCACTTGAAGTGTTCCAGCCACCACGTAAGGCGCGTAGCTACCATTCGCTCCAGGAGTTTACATAAAGTTATAGTGAGCGCAATTGGTCGCAGGTTCCCGAGAATGCCATTGGGTTTGCCTTGTTTTGGGATGGCTACAACAACCGCATGTTTCCATGACGCTGGGACTTCTCCCGATATCCAGACACTATTAATGGTATCCAGAAGCCACATAAGTGCCGGCCCTTCCATGTTTTTGTACACTTCATATGTTATCCCATCAATGCCTGGGGAGCTGTCCGAGGTTTAGCCTTGTCAATCGCCGCCAACAGCTCGGCCATAGTAAATGATGACTCCATACCTTCGAGATCTTCGGGGCGTGGGACTGCTCCCGCCTGTTTCGGAATTAAGAACGGCCGTGGGGATGCGGTTGGGGCACTGTCGAAGTTTGGGTACAAGGACCTGGCAACCTCCGGTGCAAATAGAGCAGGATCTTTCCCAGACGCCAGACACGCTGTGGATACCGAATCAGGTACTCGTGCACCTCGCTCCATCGCCCGAAAGGTACGCCAAATCGAATGAGTTGTAGAGGAAGGGCCAAGCGACGCACACCTATTGCATCCAGTTGCTTCTGGAAAGACGCTTTTCATGTCTGCGAGCCACTGCAGTCAGTCGGTTGAGGTTGTACCGATCCACAAAAGAGTCTGGGGAGCGAGAAAGAGCTTTTTCTGTACGACGTCGCTCTGCCCACAAGCGTAGCAGTTGTAGATCAGGTGTGGGGTGGCACTCGTCGACCCAAGAACTCACGGTAGCTTTGGACACTATAGTTCGAATGACGTCTAATGGATCTTCACGGGCGGCCACCGCGGTTGCCGATATCCACTCACTTAGCTTAAAGCGGAATAGATCCCAGTTCGTGACATGGCACTTACGGCGCAAACCTTGTGGTCTATCCGTGTGCAGTCCTACGTGTATGGGGTAATGGTCACTACCCCAACAATCTGGTTCTTGTTTCCACCTGGGTGATGCATGGCCGAGCCACCAAGTCAGGTCGGGAGAGTAAGCAGGAACACCCGCATGATCGCGGCGTCGAGTTGGTGAGTCTGGTGAATTTAGCAGCTCGAACTGTGCGTCCACGAATGCTTCCATGACCATTTGACCCCTTTTGCTCGTAGTGGGGTAACCCCATGCCATATGCGGCGCATTAAAGTCCCCCGCCACTAATATTGGTGGACCAGAGTACGTCCGCCGCAGATGTCGCAACCACCCGAGATTAATGTGCGACTTCTGTCCACTGTATGGTCGCACATAACAGGACACCAGAATCATGTCAGTGCGATGGAGTCGAACCAACACGGCAACCACTTCCTGCCACCGATTGCACCAATGTGTCAGGGGGATGGGTGACTGAGGAAGTTTGTTGGTGACATACACAGCCACTTTTCTACGGGTACAGTCTGGAGCGCCCCAGCGCTTGTCTACGATAGAGCGGTCAGCATATGCGTTAAAACCGTAAAGGCGTGGTAATGAAATTGGTCTCTTGTAGAAGCAACGCCCATACAGACAGTTTGTTCATGCGTATGCGCTGATGAAGCTCGCCAATCTTTGTTTTCAATCCGCGGCAATTCCATTGTAGAACGCCAGGAAGAGACTGGTTGATCACCTGGGAAGTCATTTTGGAAGATTAGCTGCTAACACCGCTGATATGTTTTGCAGTTGTTTGGCTACAAACTGCAGCAGTTCCGTTGCCGACAAGGCACCAGGTGAGACAGGCACAGGCTGAGACTGGTGGCATGGACTCTCCGGCACACACGCTTGTGTGTTCAGGCGGTGTTCGGGTGATTTGGTGATGCGTTGACGTATTGCGGCACGACGCTGCGTCCAGTCGACGGACTTCTTCTTGCAGAGATGCCAAGCGTTTATCCAGCTAAGCTAAGGCAGGATCTGAGTCAATTTCCTCGTTCAAAGACGGCGTGGCCACTTGTTTGTTTTTGGGACGTTTCTGTTTTACTGCCTCGCAGTATGTCAGGGGATTAGGCGGCGTAAGAAAAGCTTCTGATTGAGTGTCATGATCATCATTATCTTCTTCTTCTTCTAGTGGTGCAAAGCGATTTGTTGTGAGCACTGCACTAGTAGCGCCTGGGTTTGCTGTCTTGAAGTTTTTGCGGCGTGCCTTCCGCTTAGCTTTCGTGGCTTGTTGCTTGGTGGGGCAAGCCTTGTCTGTTATTTCACGGGTCATTTGATTTACACAAGCCACACTTATATGCAGGAGCATCTCCCGCTGCCATGTTGGAATCAACTCCATACGGACACGAGGAGCGCATATGTCCAGTACGGAAACAACTGTAGCAATGAACTACTGATGGCCGGTAGGGACGAAACTGTAGTAAGCATCCATAGTAAACAATGCGCTCAGGGGGGAGTTGGAGGACCCCCTCAGAGTGACGAGACACGTTCGACCTTTTCCCATGTAACGACCACTCACCACTTGGTGCGAGGCACAAGTGAGACACCTCACCAACTCCTCTGGGCTTTCACCCATATCCACGCCGGTGACAACATAGCGGCGAAGGTCGGTACCCGACCTCAGGTAGGCTTGCACAGGTACTGTTGTTTCTTCAGACGTGGCCACAGCCTGCAGCGTACGTAGTCTATCCACATCCTGGAGGGAGCGCACCCAGACCGATACAGTGTTCGTGGATTTGTGGATGGCAAACCCTTGAAAGTTGCTTGTCTTGAGGCAGGAATTCAATGCACGCTGAAGTGCACGGTTTGAGAACGATGCCACATCGAAGCAAGCTAAGGGCTTAATGGCCACTTTGTAAACAGGCCCAGAAGCACGGAACGCGGAGAAGTCGTCGTTAGGAGCAACACAACTGCGTTTAGACGCCGGAGGGACCACTGACGCAGTAGATGCGGGCGACGAAGCGTCTATTCGGCGTTTGCCAGGGCCAGAGGCACTTGGTTCTTTATGCGTCGGTGTACTAGTGTCCATATCACCAGTCGTTGCCTCAGCACAGCCCTGCGTTTCGGTCAGTACTGAAGCTGCGTCACAGTTCGTTGACATTTCTGTCGCGCACAAGTGACGAATCACTGCCGGACGCGAGACGAACGCACCTTGTTGACCTCGGTTCCGTCCGCCGCTGCTGCCGGCGGTTAAGGCCTAAGTCCCACCTCGTAGTATTCGTTGGCCCGGGGCTACCCCCAGGGCATCCTGTCGGATTGCTGACCACTCGACGAGGTGCCAGGAGTTGCCTTGACGGTACACAATGCACAAGGACAAGATAGCGAGAGTATAATCACGAAAACGGTTATGAAAACCGCACCGTGAAACCCAGGCTACCAGTCGCGAACGTGCAGGTTGCCAGACCCCTTAGATTTATTGAACAACACTGCCCGACCAGCGCGGGAAATGCAACGCGCGTCGTGTCTTCCCCGTTGGCCGGCTGCGATTTTTTGCGGAGCTAGGTTAAATTGGGAACACGCAGTTACGGCCACGCGACGCACTCGCGCGTCCCAGCTATTTTTTTTGGTGTGGACGGATGCTATGAGCGAGGCCCGTTGCTAGGGGTAAGGTCGCCACCTGCCAGTGTGTTAATACTTCGACAAAATTGCACTTTTCTTATTCGAAACGCGCCGAATGGGACGGACGCGCAGAAACGACGCTTTGAAGGAACTAATCGTGCATGTCACGGTCATAATGCATTACTTCACTTAAGCAAGAGCATTGTGAGAGGACAGTGGTAGATATAAAAGGCTTGTTTTTAAAGCCAACAGAGTATGAGACTGTGGCGCAGTGGATAGCGTGCCCGGAATCTGTTGTCGCTGACCAAGAGGTCGTAGGTTCGACCCCCGTTGACAGAACTTTTTTTCTTTGTCTTCTTATCATGCCTGTTTTTTTCGACGTCATTTCCGTGACGGAAATACGTCACTCAAATCTTGGTGGACCCCGGCATAAAACACTTTCGTGTTAAAAATTTCGCCGCAGTGGTATCATCGCGGCCACACTGGAATGAAGCACCACCCTGTGTTGCATTTGGCTCCAACTGCTGCTTGTGATATCAACATACATTAAATTACACAAACGCACACGTATATACGCACCATTATTTTCACTATTGGCAAGTTTGAATTTTACTACGGCAGGGCATATGTCGGGCTTAAGGATGGCGAATGCAACAGGCATTCAATATCAAGGCCCATTCATGTAAGCAAACATATCCCGCTGCTAATTTTAGTGCATACATGCCTCTAAGCTCTGCTTTGACACGACAGTGTTCTATGCCGGGGTCCGCCACGGCTCCAGTGACGTATTTGCGCCACGGATATGACGTTGTAAAACATACGCTATCAGATGACAAAGAAAAAAGTAGAAGAAAAAATTCCGCGGACGGGAGTCGAACCTACGACCTCCCGCTCCAGGAGCGCGCGCAGCGAAACGACTCGGCCACGAACGACGCGCTCGTGAACGTACTAATGGCGAGCTATTTTACCGTTAGCAGTACTCAGAGCTCCTTGGCCTCAGCGTGTTTTCATCATCAGTAGTGAGATGGCGCGCCGGGCTTGAAGAGCGCGCTTTAAAGATCGTCGCCTCACGCGTTGCGACGAGCGCGCTCATCTCGCGATAGGAGCTGTTTGTACGTCTCGTGTTCTCACCGCAAGTCAGAGAGAGAACGAAGGTCACTTCGCTCACTCCAGCGGCAGCTTTCGCGAAATGAGCGTGCCGCTCACACATAAAGAAGTTACCGCTGTGAGAGCTTTTATTTCGCGATCTTCCTATGTATACTTGCGCGTAGCTTTGTGCGTCCGCCTTTGTGTTTGAGGCAGTGCGCTTTAAGTGTCGAGCTGCGACAGATGTTAGTTCGGGCTCATTCTGTGTATGTCTTTTTTTTGCGTGCGTACTTTCTGATTGAGCAGAGCGTTGCATGTTTGCAGCTGCTTGCCGTTCTTCGCGTGACATTACAAGTTGTTCCTATAGCATTCATTTCTTCGCCCTTGTGGCGCAACAATGCACAATAAACGCTCAGCTACTTCGGTGAAGGGCATATTTCATTCTGTTGATATACCGATTCCTATTACAGAGGGATCAGCCATCTTTTTTTTTTCATTATTATTTCGAGTTGTGGTGGTCAGAGCCCCGTACGGGTTAGTGCACTTGTCCGGAAATATTGAAGTACTTGATGTGGTGTTGCCGAAAGTGACAAACATTGTGCATCAGTCAAAGGGGAAGTCCGTGAAAGTCATCTTTTCGTTCTCTTTACTTTCTTCATATTTTCATACGAATTGCTACAAACAACATCCCCTATACTTTCCTTGGCTTTCTTTTCTGTTAGTTCTAATATTCATTGTACATGCAGCTCTTTCAGTGGTGTGCTGGAGCTGTCCTTAAATATTGATACAGAACTTTGCAAAGAAGTCCTCGTTTGACATTACCCACAACCCGGAATCTTTTGGACGTTACTGTAGACAATGTTCCTGTGAACGCGTTGATCGATACCGGGGCGCATGTATCCATTATGAGTGCTGTTCTTCGCCGCCGACTAAAGAAAGTTGTCACGCCCGCCCTGAACCGAGCCGTACGAGTCGCCGACAGGGGGAACTGCCGCTATTATTGGCATGTGCTCTGCCCGTGTGACTATTTCAGATAGAAGCACTGCCGTTCTTTTCGCCGTTATAAAAATTGCCCTCCTTCGGCCACATCTGTGTAGACTAAGCACCGAGACGGTGCTTCTACCGCCGGGGGGGGGGGTTATGATACAGAACAGCCGCCGCAGCGTGGCTGCATGAAAGAGGAGAAAGATGACGACGGATTTTTGGTTGTTGCTGGATTGGTGCCATCTTGTCCACCCAGCGCTTTGATTAATTAAACAAGCTACCCGTAACATTATGGCTCCCTTAAGTCGAGTAAACCACACAGGATCCCGCATGCATTCGCCTAAGACGACTCGAAGGCGAAAGCCGTCTGGTGTTGCTATTTTACCATGTACTTTTTATCACGCGGACACCGCTTGTTTTATTTCTTCTTAAATTACAGAAACTCCCCGAAGACTAACTGTACGCCCATTGTCGCGCCTGGAGCCAAAGGGCATGCGGGTGGCCATTCAACTTTTGGCCGAGCCATGCGAACGCCCGTTTTCTCGTTGTTGTTTTCTAACACGCGAAAGCAGCGAAGGCGAAGTTCACATTCGCTGCAAGTGGTGTGCTGTTAACCATGTGACCTTTTGTACAATCTCTCGCTGACGCAGCCTTTTGTTCAAAGTCACGTTCGCGTGAGACATACCAGGCTCTCGCCTTCAAAGAAGAGTAATGTGTAGATGGGCTTACATATATCAGTCATATGTTTGCGCATTAAGTCAGTCTTCTTCAGTGTTCGAAAAGCTGTAAAAAAACTTACGACTTAGCTGTCAGCGCCTTTTGTGGCTCTCGCGTGCTTTTTATATTTCTTCGGTCTCGAGCACAAAATAGGGAGTAATGCTATATTCGTATTCTGTTGCAGCACTAAAACTTACGCGTGTCCAAACAATGCGTCGTTGGTATTTGTGTTCAACGATGTATACTGTTGTTGAAGCAGCGCCACGAATGTTTACGTCACCATTCGAGCATACATAAAGATGTGCGACCGTTTCTTCTTCTGTGTAAGCTAGCAAGCAAGTCGTTCTTTGAACGTTAGGCGCCACGACCTTATGATGGCACGTCTCAAAACAGTCAATATAGTATTTTTCGCTGCCGCAGCCCTCTTGATGTAAGTATTCCTGCAATCACCCCGTACTGTAGATCCTAATATGTCGAACCTAACTTTCAGGCATCCCAAAGAATGCATTATTACGTTTGCTCCGTAGTCTTTTTCCTTCCCAACTCAATTATTCAATAAAAGTAAACCATTACAACTAACTACTGAACACGTCATTGTTCAGTTTCATCCTTTAGATTGGTGTACTTGCCTGGAAAGTTTATGAAAAATGTGTCTTCTGCCTAAGCTATTCCTCTCTGCCTGCAAATGTTATATGTAAGGAAGCACTGGAAACAGTCATGCGTGCAGTTAAGATAACCAGTAGCTTGAAAAAGAGAACACATATTCAAGTGCTACGTACTCAAGAACATACCAGGCCCGAAATTTCTTGCGGATTTAATGGGAAAAATGTGTATCATGTGCAGAACACCGTCACAACCATGTTGGACATATGCGGCAGAACCAAATCAGCGGGAACAAGAGAAAATAAAAAATAATCAATTCCAGGCTCGAGTTAACAAGCGCACTGGGTAGAACGTGCAATCATACAAACCCACTCATGCAATCCCGTACTCTCTAGCCACGCCGTACCGCTGCCCAGGGTTGCCGTCGAGTAGATTTAGAAAGGAGAAAGTACTCAATCTGAAAGTAGCCAAAGTAGCCATGCCATTTATTTTTATCACTGAAGCATTTACCAAAGAGCACTTAAGCGCTATTGCGAAGTCTTTTATTGTTAACCATTAAATAATATCCTTCTAATTAAGTGAAAACAAAGAAGTAAGCGTAGAATTTTTTTCTCTCCCTTCGTCTTCATGCCACACATAAGTGGCAAATTTATTATTCATATTTATAGTCATATATTTGTTCCCCCCTCAACTTTTCAGGAACGGTAAAAGCGTGCAGAAAACAGGGACACAATGAAGGCTCACACGTGTGCCTTCTTTGTGTCCCTGATTCTTGCATGCTTTACCAGTCCTGAATAATGAACTACTAACGAGCAATGATTGCCACTCTGGTTACCCTCCAGAGGAAGGACATAAAACAGGGGAGTGGATAAAAGCAAAATTGGGGGACCCTTAATCTTCGCCTTTAAGAGTTGAACGCGATAGCGGTATCCCGTCCCTACTGCGTACTTCAATCACTTAGTGCATACTATGTAATGAGTAGTATGCTTTAAACCAGGAGAAATTATGCGCGGCAAATGTGGGAAATGTTTTCGAACTTGCTATGCACCCACTACGTGGTGTTAAGGGAATACGCGCAGTAAGGTGTGTGCCGTTTGTAATGGGTGGCTGGCCTTAAACTATGGAATTGTTATGATAGTCACATATTCTGACGCCCGATGGCAATGTACGCTTGTACCACGCAATATTCCTGGGATATTACATGTTATATTGCGATGCCTATATAAAGGACGCTTGCGTTTGCGAAGCATGGAAGTTATTTTCACTGCATTTCTAAGCAGAGGAAGTTATTTTCACAGTATTTCCAAGCAGAGGCATGGCTGTGTGGTTTCGACGCGCGTATGCTTTGTCGATACCAAGCGCGCGTTTAGTGGGCGTCTCGCCCATCGCCCACGCCTCTGCTCTTCCACGGAGGAGTGCTCCTCGGTAGCGTTCCTGTTCGAATATTTCAATTTTCTGTTTTATAGTTCGTATATCGTCTTTAAATGCGCCCGGCTGTTTACTTTCTAGTGCTATCAGTTCCTGAAGCGTGGCTTTAAGTTTATTCTCTTTCATCCTTTCTTCATGCTTTAAAGTACAGGATCTCGAGATGGCGGTCATTTTAACGTGTTGCTTTAGAAGTTCCCATTGCTCACCAATATTTCTGCCATCAGCCACATCGAAGTAATAGAGGAAAATAATATCAAAGTAAACACTACCAGCGCCATCTCAGGTGCCTTCTTTCGCTACTACAAAGATCTCTTTGCTGCTGTACCAGTAGACGTAGAGCGTTTCAAGGACGCGTTCCTTGGGCGAATGCCACAGTTACCTCAAGAAACAAAAGAGAATTTGGAATCGCCTAAAGGAATTTCAGAAATTGAACACGCAATAGATAGTCTCCCTCCTGGAAAGTCGCCTGGACCAGACGGTCTGGGTGCGGCCTGGTATAAGGTGTTTAAAAAGAAATCTCTCCTGTTTTACTAGCTGTCTTCAAAGAAGCTTATGAAACCAAAGCATTGCCGCCGTCGTTTGCAGAGACACACACTTTTCTCATTCCAAAGACTGATGAAAAAGCAAAGCTAAAGTTAGTTACATCATACAGACCCATATCGTTAACTAACACCGACTATAAAATACTCATGAAAATAGTTGCAGGGAGATTGCAGTCCGTTATTACATAGATAGTTGGTGAGCACCAGACGTGTGGCATAAAAGGACGTTCCATTTTGACGAATACACACACGATGCGTTGTGTCCTTGAGTGCTGTGATGCTCTTCATACTGCTGTAGCGATATTACAGCTTGATTTAGAAAAGGCATTTGATTGTGTACCACATGATGTCCTATTTACTATACTGGAGCATGTTAATGTTGGATCGGTAATTACAGATGGAGTAGCCCTGGCGTACCAGAGATGTAGCACTAGATTAATTATCAACAAAATCCCGGGAGCTCCAGTAAGGCTGGAACGTTCTGTTCGCCAGGGCTGCCCAGCTAGCCCTCTCTTGTTCGCTCTGTACATTGAGAGTTTGTTTGGCCATTAAACACAATGAGAGTGTTCGCGGTTTTAAGCTACTGGAAGCTGAAGTGAAGGTTTTGGCATACGCTGATGACTTAGCAGTATGTTGTACCTCGAAAGAAAGTGTAAGAGAGACAATTGACGTTGTCAGTAAATTTGGTCAAATTACCGGAAGTCGAGTGAATTGGGGGGAAGAGTCTGGGGCTATGGCACGGCCAGTGGTCATCAGTACCAGATACCTGTGCCAACATTCAGTGGTTTACAAGTCCAGCAAAGTACTTAGGTGTACCCCTTCAACACTATAAAAACAGTGATGAATACTGGAATGAACAGGTACAACAAATGCGAGAAAGAACATCCCGCTGGAACGCCACTTGTCTCTCAATGTTTGCTAAAGCCGCTGTATATAATATGTTTTTTATGAGCAAGTTATGGTACGTGATGCAAGTACTGAGTTGTACACGAGTGAATGTGCAAAAGTTTCATAGAATATTCGCAGTTTTTGTGTGGGGATCCACTTGGGAAAGATGCAGTAGAGCTATTCTGTTTAGGCGAGTTAAAAAAGGGGGGATTTAGCTTGTCACATCTATTTGTGCGACAGCTAGTTAATCGCTTTCTCTTCTTTCGGGACGTTCAAGATCCTTTTTTGCGAACAGTGTGCCAGTTACGCCCTTGCCGCGCGCTACCTAATCTTGTTGTTAGCACTGCCAACATACCTGGAGGCACGCGAGGCTTTTTCAATGAAGTTGTGGACAGCGTCCGTTTCCTCTCAGTAAGATTTTCAACTGAATATCTCTTTGCAGTCACACGAAAGAAATTATATAAAGATATAAGTGACACGATTTTTTCCAGTACCTATGTATAGGTCAATAAACAGTGGATGCGAAGGAAAAGACGTACTGAAAAGAGCTTAAAAAATGCAAATTCAGCCAGGGGCAAAGACATTCTTCTTTAAATTACATTCAGGCACTTTATCAGTACGGACCTTCTTGGAAGAGCGGGGTTTTTATATGCCGTGGGGTTCTGATTGTTTTATCTGTAGAAAACCAGAGACAATACATCACGTATTTTTGCACTGTTGGGAAGGGGTGTACTTTTGGGATGTGCTACAGAGAACGCTGAAAAAAGCGTTTCCACTGCATCCACTATGCATCAGGTTTTTTACAGATAGAAAACGAGGACGGGATTCCTTTTGACCTAATTATGCTTCTTGGCCTCCACTTTTGTGGCAGGCAAGAATAGCCGGATTTTACTGCGACCCTGACAGACGACCGGCACGTGTGCTCTTTCGCGAGAGCATTGTTCAGTACATAGATGTGCTCAAACAACAGGACTATGTTCCCGACTGGCTGGCCAGGGTTGAACCTCTGCCATACCTTAAGGAATTTTAAGAAAAGCCAGTCCGTTTCTTCATTTTTTAGTGTCTTATCTTGACATTGTAGCAGTTATGTGTATTATTCTAAGTGGTGGCTGTTGATGCACATGCGACGTTATGGAACCGGTAATAAAGAAAAAAAGGCATGGCTGTGTGGTAGAACACCTGCTTGCCACGCAGACGACCCGGGTTCGATCCTCACTCCGGACCCGAAAATTTTTATTATTTCTTTTATTTGCATCTTTCTCGATTTTTTCGGTCACGGACAAGATGATTTTTCGGTCACGGACAAGATGGTGATTTTTCGCTCACAACCAACGACGCCGACACCGACGCCGACGCCGGAATTTCTGCGAAACGAGCTCTTTAACGCTATCGCGTTAAAATATCGGGTGAGTAAAAGTAACAGTGCGAAAATGTTTCAACACGCTACTACTTATACAATGGTCAGCCAGTAAGACACAACAATGTACAAGTTTCAAATGGGATAATATTTCTATTGCTTTGCATACTGCCTGGCGAAAACATTCATTATAAGAAAATGTTATTTGAGCGGCAAGCAAGGTAGTTCCGCTCAACTGCTATGTGCTTCAAAAAAAAGTTTCCGAAAATATTTTGGTATTACCGTTTGGAATACCTACCTTATGACAATGAGCAATGTGATAGGACATATATTGCAGCGATATAATAATTTCACTATATTAGTATTTTGGATGGAAGATGTTCCAATCGCAAAAGCTTCGAAGCTCTGTTAGAGATTCAAGAGAAAGGCTGGCTTTCGTGGCTAATATGCTAGCAGTGCGATTGTAAGAAGAAATACTGAAACCAACCGAATCATTCTAATGGGATTTCATGGCAGAGATTAGATTTACATTCATTGGAGTTCACATTGAAGCAGCGTCGTATCGCTTCCGTCGTATCGAGATATCGTGAAGTCTTAGCTTTATTGGGGAAGGAGAGTGGGGGAGTTGCGACGTAAATATCCAGGCATACGATTAGCATTGCTAATAATGTTTTTCAGTTTGCACCATTTAGTTCAAAATATACGATAAATGGACACACCGAAGTATTTATAACAACTCAAAGGTTATAACGGAGCACTGTGCAAGAGGTTTATAGAATTACTGCCCATGCTTTAGGGGACACGCGTAGTCCTGTATTTTCTTACATTTAGTTCCGTAAATCTGCTTTTGCAGAACTTGGACACAGTTATTATGTCAGATTCACAATTATAAGTTGATATCTCCTCCATATAGTTCATGCACAATAGGTAGAAGTGTCGCCAGAAAAAAGAGTAACCTTAGAATATTCCAGCAAAATACTTCAGTGGGAACATCGAAGAAATTTTACCTTTAGGTCACAGACAGGAACTTATTACTGTAGTTACAATAACGACAGTGCAGCTTTATTTTGTTGCAGATCTTTGTTGTTAAGCCTAGTAAATAAAAAAAAAAACACCCGCTGTGCTACCAGGATTAGAGAGTGGCGTCAGCATAGATGGCTGGCAGCGGGAAGAGTGTGGCTTAGGCACGCTTGCGAACATGCGCGCAGCTTCGCCTCTTCGTATTTCCACCTTTGCCTCTCGTTGCGAACCAGCCTGATGGTGAAGAATGACATGGGTTATCATCGGCTAACACGACAGCTAGACTTGAGAATAAGAATAATAAAAAATTGTCTCAGCTTGAACTAAGACGAGCAACCAATGGTTCTTTAACGTACAGCTAATCTCAGTACACATAACTCTAGCGTTTCGCCCGCACCGATGTGCGACAGCCGTGGCCAGGACCTAGAAGCTTGCGAATAAAAAAGTAGCTTCTGGACTTTCTTGTTGTTTTATCTGCAAATAATAACAATATTCACTGCTTTATGAGCCAATATGGACGGTCAAAGTTGCGCTAGGTAGCCATGGAGCCAACGTGAAATTCGCGCCGCCAAACGGGGTCCTAAAGCAGAGAATATGGCCGAAAGCAGCTGCCAACGGCGAAGTACAACGTTGGCTGAGTTGGTGCATAGCTTAGCAAAATATTTGTGGCTCAACTGAGACGAGGAAGAAAAAACGAGTGAAGACAGCATGGCACTGTATCCCACAGTTCGGCAAAACATATGGAGTTCACTCATGAAATACATTTTGCCTTTAGGGCTCACTCGAACTTGTAAGTCATCAAACTCTTCCCGAGGCGCTCTCTGGCTCAATAAATTTATTTCAACCGGACTCGCTCGGTGTCAAACTCACCATTACATTACTCAATACGCACTCATACCTATAGCGCAGTCAGAGTGAGTCTGCTGGAGTTGACTCATGAGTCCGATACCCTATATTTAGCTTTTTTTCGACCGTTGTGGCTATGCTCTTTGGCAACAGTCTCTCGCCAAATAGGAGCTCACCTTTATCCCTTTTGATCGCATACATTCAAATTTGAGCTATAAGTGGTTGCATTTTAGAGAGAATATTTTTATTGAAAGAGATGATTCACGAGATATTTTTATCAAGACCTTCCTATGAAAGAGATTGCGGAGGGGAGGTCAAGGCACCTCGCCCGCTTGTATCTCAGGCCTCTGACCAGTAAATATTGAGCTGGAGTATGAACACTAGTTCGTTGAACTATGTGTTAATAGGCGTGAGTATAAACGAGAGCCGTGAAAAGGGTGATAGTAAGGCTGAAGTGGAGTAGTTATAACCGCACGTCGGCACATAAATGTGGCGCTCACTAAGACTCATTCAAGAAATATAATTTGCGCTTAGGGTTTTGTTTAACCGGACTCACTCGAAGCCAGACACTAAAATCTCAGCCGGACTCACTCGCAATCAAACTCACTAAAGTATTCCTCACGCATGCTCACTCAGACACAGACTCACGGCTCGATCTGAGTGTGCGTGAGTCCGATGAGCCGAATAATGAGGAGATTTTGGACCCACGGTTGCGTCAAAAATGTTTTGTTATGTCAGCGGCAGCCCTGCCGTTGCCCAGCCTCTCGTGTTTGTGCTGGCAGTCGCACGCCTGCTCTTCCCCGCAAATTTGGCCGAGTTTCAGTGTTGCTCGAGTGTGCCATAAGGTGGCGCACTCGAGAGTGTCCCACTACTTGGAGTGTGCCATAAATTCTTTCTCTTACAAATTGCAGTTTTGCAGGTGCGACAAGGGAGCGGCATATATAACGATAACTACTTGTGCATGTTTGTGTAGTGCAAGCGCTCCACGGTGTTTACCGTTCTTCAGGCGCCGGCCCTTTTGCTCGCGAGTGGCAAGATAATTCACGGCAGCGGCGAAGTGACATGGCCAATATGCTACAGAGTAGTGGCTGGATAAACTCGCATAGGTCAAGGAGATTCAAGGAGTCTAGTAGCGAACAATTGGTGGCACTGCCGTGGGACGGAGACCGCAAGTCTCGTAAACATACAGCTGTAAACCACCATGAACCATGGTACAGACAAGACATTCAGATTGCACATTCTGAAGCTCGTTTTTAGAGGTTACTAAATAGCCAGAAATGCCGACACCGAAAATGCGTTTCTACCGAAGGAAATTCAGAAATCAGAAGGCGGAGCGTTTGGGTTTCTGAGGCCACTGCGCGAGGGGTAGAAGATTGTCGTATATGACAGCCCTGTACTGTGCGCGTATGTTATAGTTCGATGCTGGCAAAGTTCCATGACCATACACTTCAAGTTCTGTTTTTGGTAGTAATGAACAGGGGGTAAATGTCCATGAGGGGCCTTTTTTTTAGGCACTAGGAAAACATACAGACAATCCATGTACCCTCTTTGTGCCTATGCCTCCCAGTGCCTTCCTTTCTAGCGCGATGGCGTTAAAGAGCTCGTTTCGCAAAAAATTCCGGCGTCGGTGTCGGTGTCGTTGGCTGTGAGCGAAAAATCATCATCTTGTCCATGACCGAAAAATCGAGAAAGATGAAAAAAAATCACGCAATATCCACAAAGTGAATGATGTGTGAGGAGCTTGCTCGAAGATGATCGGGTAACCCGCGAATCTTCCGTACACATCTCCTACCATCATATATAGACGTTACAACGTTGTTATATACACATTACATGCGGCCCGAGCGCCGCATGTAATGTGAGATTGCGCCTCCCCAGAAAACTGGGGAGGCGCAAAGCAGGCAGTGATGGAGCAGTGTTTCCTACTGGAACATGCCAATCGCTGCTAATGGGCAATGAGAGACAGAAGACTCCGACTGGACACAAATACCCGCACTCCGCTTTTAGTTAAAGCGCACGCTGCGAATTTTTATTGTTCAACAACGCACAGGAGAAATCTCCCACCAGCACCACCTTGGAGGTCAAGATCCAGTGCCATATATACGGGGTGGCCAGTGAACGGTTGTGCAGCGAGAGCCGTCGGTTTTTTCAACCAAGAAACTTCGCTAGCAGACTCTGCCTGCGTCGGCGTCGCGAGGCGAGAGAGGGGGAGCGTAGGAGAGGAGAGAGAGGGGGGACGCGCATGCGCAGTGGGAGTGTGTACGCCGCGGGGAGGGGATGCCTAGAGGAGAGAGGGGGGAGCGTAGGAGAGGAGAGAGGGAGGGGACGCGCATGCGCAGTGAGCGGAGAAGTGTACACGCCACCGCCATCGCCGCCGGACAAGGCGCGAGCTTAAGCAAGCTTGCCGAACAAGCTCCTAAAAAAACATCCGCGTGTAAGTGAGGACCGAACCCAGACCGCCTGCGTGACAAGCAGGTGTTTTACCACAGAGTCACGAGATTTGTTGAAACCGCTTCGAAAAAAGACTATATGAATTTCTTGTAGTGAAATCATATATTGGGTGACAGAAGCGTAAAATCACGCCAGACATCAAGAGATGTGAATAGAGCGAGAAGTGGGTCTGTTAAAGGCCCACCCATTACAAAGTGCCCAAACATATTTAATCATCATCAGCAGCAGTACCATCAGCAAAGTCAACAGCAGCGTACGTTCGCGTGTTGCCCTACGGGCGCGTAGTGCGCCCTTCGTTGATTCGCAAAATAAATAATTATGGCGTAGTGGGCACTTAACAACTGTGATTGCAAAAGGCATTGAATGATAATTTGAAACGACCACTGTTCCGTGCCCAGTCGTTCGTTTCCTTACGGCACGGTTAAGGCATGCGGAGAGAACCGACGGAGGTTAACGGTTCAGAAGGCGATGTGCACGAGGCCTGATTACGCTTCCGGACAAATTGTGGCGCGGTCCGCGCCGAATGATGGTGACAGTTTTTGTGGGTGCTAGCCGATCACATGAAAAGAAAAGAATGAGTTTGCGTGGCAAAAATGGCAGCCGTTGCAACTGGTTCTAACCTTTTCCTTTTGGTATTTTTCAGAACGGAATGCGTCGGGGCACTTCCAAGCCACAAAGGACGATGACAAATAGATTGTTCTCAATACGTAAGATATTACGCGTGTTTGTGGCGGCGTTGTCACCATCGTTACCGTTTTCCTTGTATCTCACCGCAAGAGAAATTCTCTTTTGACAGATATTAATATTCCCCCCACCTCAAGCGAGTTCATCCGCATTTAGTGCTGCTCGTTCCCTGTTTTATTTTCCCTGCCACCCACAACTGAACTTCCTTCGCAATCGTGGTGTAACACTGTTATACCACCTGTTACTATGTTTGTGATGCGGAATTTATGTAGGAGGCATTGTGTGTTTGTGAAGAGACGGACGACGAAGACATATATCTGGCTAGATGTCCTTAGTCGCTGCGGGAACAAGTGTGTCAGAATATGTTTCGCAAGTGGATCACACTGATGTACAGCTAAGACATAATTCCAAAGTCAGAATAATTAAATTATTTTATTACATACTGAAGTCTTAATTGGAGTTCGCACACTTAGTATATCGCACCAAAATGTTTACGTAATGTTGCATTATTAGGGCGAACCGACAGAACACCTTTGGAAATACGTAGAAAATATCTCTCCACAATTTTTTGCAATTACCTTCAACCTGTTTAGGATTTTGATGTGTGTTATTCTACTGTGGTCTGACCTATGCATTATGGCGTCTAACCACAGAACGTGAAGTGTTACGGTTGCGGCTTGATTTTCCAAAAATTTGCGGTCGCATTTCTACCATGACACGCTTTTTCATTTGTTTTTAAACTACCTTTCGTATGCTAACAGTGTAAGTATTCCTAAGCATTTTATATCCCACGGAGAAGCTCTCAATGTGTGTTTATTAGCAAGCCGTCCACAGTTTTGCCATGGGAATCGTGTGGGGACAATTCTTCTCTAAATACTTTTGTGGAGGAGCCATTATAAACATTCGAAGTACTAATTCGAAAAATAGTTTTCCCAAATCTACCAAATCAAACAACATCTTTTAATTGGATTAGACATTTCCAAAGATTGGCAAACTAATACTGAACAAATGTTTAAACCAGTTGTCGGAAGGCCACCTTCCAAGCCTCCAAATAAACTTAGTCGCAGCCAAAGATACTTGAGTTTTTGCAGAGAAGGCAGGTCTGGGTATTTTTCAAAAAGGCTAATTAAACTGGCGGCTTTCGCTTCTGCATCCCGACTTCCCATCAATGTTCCAGGATGAGCTATTGGCACCTATTCTAGCGAAACGTAAACTCCCAACATGCATCTGTTCAGTAGTTACATTGGTATACTCCTTGTTCATTTGTGCTACCATTGTCACGGAACTGTCCCTGCATTTCATACATATGCGTCCAATCATGTACACTTGTCCGAATAAGTACATGGACCACGAGAGCACGTGCCGAAATTACCGTCTTGTGGCCAGCCGTCATCTCGAGAGCATTTCTCTAGCGAATTCGCAGCCATAGTAATACTCTCTACACTACAAGGCTCACCACTAGACGGCGCAGATGGCCATTTCACCACGCGCTCGCGTGCTTCGTATACGATTGCTCACGGGTATGCGTCGTGTGTATTTAATAATAATATAATCTGGAGTTTTATGTCCCAAAACACAATATTATTATGAGAGACGCCATAGAAGAGGGCTCTGGAAATTTCGACCATCTGGTGTTCATCAACGTGATCTGACATCAGAAAGTACACGGACCACTGGCATTTCGCCTCCATGGAAATGTGACCGCCACGGCCAGGATTGTACCCGCGACCTTCGGGTCAGCAGCCGAGCACTGTAATCACTAGAGACCGGATTATAGGCAAATGCCTATTTTTCTCCTTGCGTTCCTATCGTGCCACATTGATATATGAGCACGAATTAGAGGTTAAGAAGGGCTTTTATAGTGTTTTTATAGTGCCTATAAATGCCTATTTTCGGCGTTCGTGCCTAAATACCGATATGTGCCTATAAATGCCTATTTTCCAAATCGGTGCCTATATGAACACTATTTAACCTCAAATTTCACTTTCGAGTGCAGTTTGAGACCGTTATTCATGTTCCCGGGCAACATCGAC
The DNA here is from genome assembly GCA_030522465.1 of Rhipicephalus appendiculatus. Lineage (NCBI taxonomy): Eukaryota > Metazoa > Arthropoda > Arachnida > Ixodida > Ixodidae > Rhipicephalus > Rhipicephalus appendiculatus. The sequence goes on from JALIZH010011786.1 coordinate 56,548, forward strand.
CTCTAAAAACACCATGGGGCTCAAACTAGCCCTCTAGTTCAATCAACTTCTGGAAAACAACCGCTTGTAGCCGTAAAATGGGATGCGCCGGCAATCTTACGAGAACGCGCTGACTATCGCGAGCGGCTGGAAGAGGGGTTGAGGAGAGGAAAAGACGCTACTTCTGCAACCCTAAATGGGAGCACGTCTGAGCGCCTGCTATGGAATGGGGAGAGGGAAATAAAGATCGGAAAAGGAGAGTGGCGTCCATGGCTGAAGACGCGGCGGGTGGCTTCTACAGCCGTTTGTCCATTCCTGTTTCCTCATGGAAGTGAACCACCTTGAAGACATCGGTGTGGCACTGGGCAGGAATACAGAGTTCCGTCTGTACAGCCGCGGTAAGGTGGCGAACGAATGCGAAACCGTAAAGCGCCGTCAGGGGAAAGGAGATTGTAAATCAAAAAGAAAGAAAAATGTGATGTGCACGCGGCTTTGGTTTTCTTTGTAATTGACTTTTTAAGGACCCTTCCCCAAATCACGTGATAAATTGTAGTTAGATACTTGAAGTTGTTGCGTGCCCAGTGAAGAGCGTTGGATCACAATAATCTTTGAAGTTGGTTCATTACGGACCACGAAACCATGATGCTAGGAGGCGTCATGCACACGCAAGGTCACGTGAGCATGACGTGCATGAGCCAGGTAGTGCACGCAAGCGGTGTTGTGTCATTTCGGCGTTCTCTGTAGTCTACTGCCTGTTTCTGTGGGATGGATCTCTCAGTGCGCGCACGTTTGGAGAGGCTGTCCCACGGATCATGTATCCTTACCGCGATACACCGCGTCCCACAGCTGGAACTGCTGTTAGGGATGGTGCACTAAAAATGCGCCAAGCGTTGTCAGGGCTGGCGCCGGCGCGGCGAAAACACGAACGCATACGAAATGGAGGCACATTAGTCTCACATCTCGCTGCGATTCGAAGTAAAAAAAAATAAAAATAAAAAATGCACACACATCCCGCTTGTGTGTTATTATTTCTATCAAGTTTCATTCATCTATTCAAGCAACAGATTGCACAAATTACACATGTCGCCTCGAATAATTCTCGCTGTGCCACGCGCTACTGCGAGCGATGTCAGAGTACCAATGTCTACGTAGAGGAAAAACGTCAGAACTCAGATAACTACGCAGGACCATTCCTTGTTGTACGTCAACTTCTCCATCTTGGGTCGCGCGCCTGCAAAAAGGGAGAGCGGCATTCATTTTGAAATGTGACATCTTTCCGTGGCGCGCAGCGTTGCAAATCTTGGCAGACGTGATCGAGAGCGCCCAGTCCATGCAAAACACTGGTCAGCTCAAAATGCTCAGACGTGGTGAGAGGCCCTTTAAAAGTGTTCACCGACGGAGTAGCAACTGACCCTACGCGATTAGACCCGGACAATACGAGGCATCCCTCTGTTCTGGTCTTTTAACAGTCCAAGTATCTGCTTCTGTACATGCTGAAAATAAAGAGATCCAGGAGTGTGCTGATTCCATGGTGGACACTTGACTCACAATGACCCAAAATAAAAGGAGCGACTGTGTTCTAGGAACCGTGCGGGACAAAGGACAATTGCATGGCTATGTTCAACGTTGGCGCCCTTGTGCCAACATAAAGAGTAACGTATCTTTCTTTCCTGTCGTAAATACAGGTCGGGTACGTCTTTGTTTGAAATATTTTGAATTTATGTAAAAATTTATCGTGCCTATATTTACTATTTTGGAAGCCTAAAACGGTGTTTTGCCTGCCTATTTTTGGCGCCTAAAACGCGCTTTTTTAGTGCCTAAAAATCCGGCCTCTAGTAATCACTACTCCACCGCGGCGGTCGCGTCGTGTGTATTTGATCTGCGCGCCAGGCCATACTGGTTTGCCATTAAAGCGTCCCTGAAACGCTGTTTAGAAATCATGTTAGCGCTTAGGCTGCAGCATTATAAAAAAACTAGCAGTTGTTCCTTGTACGAATACAAGCGATGAGCGAATATCCTTAGAAATTGGACGCAAGCGACTATGTACGTTTTGAAACTGTTTAACCATTCGAAGGATGCGAGGCAGATTGTCATTTCGGTGTCTCGGTCGATGCCAATGATCTTCCGAAAGTAGCCTTCGCTGAAGGTGTCCACATCGGGTAGGTCGTATTTCCAGTACTCGCTGAAACGGTCGAACCCGCAGTGGCTGTACCGTCGGAGGAAGGAAGAGATGGGGGGCACGGGGGGAAACAGTAGTCGTCCATGGTAGTAGAGTGTGTGTGTGGCACAGGGAGAACACTGGCTTGATTTTAACGCAAAGTGTTCTTTTACAGCGAAAGCTGTTATGAGATCACAAGGGTCGTTTCTGCGCCGTAGTTGTCCGCCGCCGCTGCTGCCGCCGCCGCCGGTGTCCGTAACCAATATCGCACGAAATAAGAAAAAAACTAAATAAATAAAAAAAACACCTATGACAGAACGGGAATCAAACCCGTGTCCTCTGCGTGGCAGCCCAACACTCTACCACTGAGCTTTTTGCGCCGCCCGTCTTGTTTGCGCGCAAAGAGCGTCTGCTACGCTCGGTGCCGGAACGGGCGTTCGCCGGTTTGAGGGGAGAGGGCAGAGACGAAGAAAGAGGGAGAGGGGAGGCTAATCTGCCACCGTTTCGCATGCGTTCGTATACTTGCGCTTTGCGCATCGTGCAGACGCCATTCGCGTGCCAGCGATCATAAAGCTCATTCATCCTCTCGCGTGAGAGGGAGACGCCATAGCTGGCACCGTGCCAGGGAGCTTCAACGGCGACGGCGGGGTGCCGGCCTAAGGAGCTTCGCTCATAATAATTCACAGCTTAAATTAAGCAATGCACCTCCCATTAAGCTACTTACGGGCAATTGGACGTTACCTTCCGTCCCATCACTGCCTTTTCTTCTTTAATAGTTAACTACGCAGTCATCGCTGGGAAGGGGAGCGTTCCAAGCGAGTTCAGCTGCACTTTTCTCTAGCGCATGGTTAAGTTCTGCGCCGTCAGGCTGCGAAAGCATACCGAGCGCTCACATTCCATTTTACAGTACGCCGATACTCTGCATTTCTAACTATGATTTTCCTTACCTTCACCTTCGTGGTCCCCCGAACACAAAGAGAGATGACGCCGCTTCTTTTGTCCTTCTTTCGCGTGCATTATAATGCGAGAAAGCACGATTGAACCAGGCGCATAGAATCACACCAACGCCATAACACCCCTGCAGCACTATAGTGACCTGCCTGTCGGGGCGCTGATAACACACTAGCCATCCGTAAAATCTCATTGATTTCCACGAGCGTGTTGACCGGTCGTGGAAAAGCTGCGTTTCTATGCGTCGAGCCAAGTGTTACAAGGTGGATGGACGTGTTTTTGTAAGTAAAGTAATTGTGTGCACATCTTCGGATTACAATTTAGAAGGTCGACTATATTGGCGTTGATGGCGTAACATATGGTTTGATGTAACATCTGCACTCACGTTAGAGCACAGAGGTCAGCTTTACCAAAACGAAGTGCACGCTACGGCGCCCCGATGTGAATCTCATACGTTGCATTCCTTAACGTATTACTTCGTGGTCGAGCTACGCTTTAACATACCTTGCTGAATCGTAGGAATCCGAATTTAATGTTATTAGACTGCTATAAGAACGAAGCCAACACTGGAACCATAATCGTCGTTAACCGCACATTACACCTGTTTCATAGGTGTACATATGTAATGTTTGCTGTTTTGTTAAAAAATTACATACCCATATCTGTAACCACTATTGACGTTGCACCGACATTACGCATGCATATGATCTATTTCCAAAGCAGTACCGAGACCTGGCGTGACTCTGTGGTAGAATAACTGAATGCCACATAGAAAGCTTGGGATCGATTCCTGCTGGGATCCTGATTTTTAGTCTTTAGATTCGTCGCGTCAGCGCTGCTGATGTCGGTTTTTGTTAAAGCTCTCGCATTTAAATTACCAATGTCTGTTCTCGCCCTTCCTGGGTAGATATAGACCTTTTCACAGGAGAGGAAAAAACGCCGCCATAATGGGCTGCGCGCGGGAGTACAAACGCGGACGTCACAGCCTCGGCAGTGCATTTTTTGGGGGTCACGACAATTTTCGCAGCCCACAAAGGACTATGGTTGCGCCCCGGGAGCAGTTTGTGAAAATACGGGTATGTGCCACACGTGTATACGGGTATGTGCCACACGTGTCTGGAGGAAAGTTTGACGACGTACGTGACAGCATTGTGACGTTAATCATGTCACGACCAGTTTTGGTCTACACCAAGTTAAGGAGGTGATCACGAAAGCACCGAGACGTAGGCAGCTAGATAGATAGTTAGATACGTAGATAGAAACGCTGAAGGTGGCTTAAGTTCTCGAAGAAATGATTCTCGTTAAAGAAACGACAGCAGAGCAGGAGGTGGAAATCTCGAGCAGAAAGCAGACTACTGTGGAGCTGCTGAAAAAAAACAGCAGTGGCTTAGCTCGGCTATGCCAGGATATAGGTAGCTTGAGCTAGGCGGCGGCGCTCACTCCGGCCCTCACTCAGGCGGCGCCGCCAAACTCAACGTTTCACGCATGGCACTACTTACCGGCGTAAAGCTTTCATGTGCCACCGTCTTTCACACACGTCGCACATATATTTAAACGGGTTGTTTACGAAGTCCGTCTCGAAAGTCGGAGTCACACTGGCGCTTTCGCAAAGTTTCACCGTATAGTCAGTCACTCGGCGAGCCTTGACGTCATCGACTGTTGCTGCTGAGATGGTCGGGCACGTCGCTCAGCCTCCTGGCAACACCGCTTTTCTGGAAGTTCCTCCCTTTGCTCCGGAGTCTCCACCGCACGTTTAGCTTTATTCTGTTCGTTCTTCCTACGGTCAACCGCTAATTGCCAGGCAACTACTTCGCGATCCGATGAGTTGAGCTTCTCCACTCTTCTGCACCACTGAGCAGCAATTTCGCTCTCCTTCTCCATGGTTGTACCACAGTGCCAAACGCCCCACTATATGTATGTAGCGCCGCGGTAGACGTGACCAAAGATGAGAGCAGCGTGGCTCGACATGCACAAGCCACCGGGTACGATCATAATGCGTCTGCCGCGGCTATGGTGTCACTCCTCTGAAATGCGCAGACCGGCGAGGCACGCGCAGTGGTGGCTCCGGCGCGCCAGCTGTGGGCTTTGTGACGTCACTGCTCCTCACGCATGCGCAGCACAGCCCTCCAGGAGCCACGCGCAACTGCTCAACCTCGGCCAGTGTAGCTCGCGCTACAAGAAGTTAAGACCGTATGATCTGCTTGAGTCTTGGTCATTCCCTCTGTGTGGGTAGGTGCCAATCATCCCAGAAGCATCACCATCAGGAGACTTTCGTTTTAGCTTTATGCATCTTGGGAACAAGTTCGCCGATCCTACCCCAGTTCATGGAAGTGTGCTTTAGAACTGTGCGTTACAATATTGGGAATGATTAAAAAACGTCACCGTATACAGCGTAGTCTGTTTCATCATCGCTATGGCTTATGAGAGCTAGAGATGCATTTTAGATAAATGCACTTCAGAAATCTTGTCGGACATTTTGTAATCGTTATGATCTAATCTCTGTTTCCTTTTTCTCGATCTTTCCAGACTTGCAGGCAGGAGTATCCGACTCAATATGCGGCAGGATGTCCGGATGCCTGCCTCTGTACGCTTGACAGGTCACTAATCTTTCCCAAAACAGGTTTCTGCGCTCAAGGTCTAGGATATATCGCCTGAGGGAAGTTCTCATTTCTGAAGTTTAAATAAAAACTCATAATGTGTTGCTGTTCAAATTACTTTTCAGAACTTTTCGCTGCCCTATCGATCATGCATTTAGTCCGCTGTTCTTGCATGAGAACAGCATTTAGTCTGCTGTTCTGATGGACACAACAGCATTTGTCAGCTGTTCTGTGTTCTTTCATAGCACAAAAATGCTGTTCTTGTTTTTGTATTTTTCCAGCTTTTTTCTTTCCATGTAGCTCTGAATTATCAAAACTGTGTTCTCTTTCTCATGACAAAGATTCCCATGGACAATAAATTCGTCAATTGCACATGTAGAAAGAGCTGGTTGGTTGACCAAAACGTTGGTGCTGTCACATAATTAGCGCAGCCAAGCGGAATTATGTTAATTTCCTCCAACTACTGTGCACAACAGCCGCTTTTTTCACAGTGACACGCGACCTGGCATGGAATCTCAACGCCATGCTTGCTCAGAGCGCATACTTTGTTTATTCGTTTATGACACCACCATGAAGACTTTTTGTGTGTGCCAGTGATGGTGGAGGGTAGCGAAGGGTATAAGTGCATGAAAATAATAATGATGGCAGATACTGTTCAACCAGCGTGTACAATAAATGAGAAAAAAAAGTCACAGTATCGCCGCAAGGGCGAAGAAATGAATGCAATAGCAAGAAACGGGAATGTCACAAGAAGAATAACAAGCAGCTCGATACTTGAAGCGCGCCGCTGAAGCACAAAAAAAGAAGCTCGAAAAGAACGCAGACGTATATATCCAGCAACAGCGCTAACTAACAACTGTCACAACTGTCGCAACTGTTTAGCAACGCGCTGCAGTTGTCTACTATGTAGAACCCGAAGCTCTTAGATATTTCTTTTTCTTTTTTAAGTGCGGTTCTTTTTTCGCCATGTTTTTTTTTTTTCAGCGCTGCCGTCTGCTC